>CM072511.1:149081885-149094385 GCA_036898135.1 Oncomelania hupensis | reverse complement strand
GTAGATTAACGTCCCCGGACACTATAAGCATATAAACAATTTCCAGTAAGAGGGGATACTATTTATACTGAAACCCCCGGCACCCCCACGGTGTTTCCGTCACTTGCTATAAATTCGTCGTCAGAGACAATTGAAGTTTAGTTCTCTGCACTTCCGTCTAAAACAAAATCAACTTTTGAATGAAACGCAGGCGGTCACACGCGTTGAAAAAGGGCAATACGATGTTAAATAAAACATGGCATGAAAAAAATCGTAGGCTCATGCAAGAAGTCAACTTTGTTAGAGCTAAACGCGTACTGGAGGCTGAATAATATAATGCTCCACCAGCTCTATAATCCCCATTGTATAATTATGTATGTTCCACCAGGCCATTTTTGTCCCAAGTCTGTGTTTCTTCACAGACAAATAAATGTTCCAAAAACAAGTTGTGGGTCTAGCTTACATATAAGATCTGTGGCAGGACAGCATTATATTTCTTGCATTATACTGAGTGGCTTGGTGAAATCCAGTCGTTTCGTCAACGTCGCCTTTCTTTGGGCAAGAAGTTGGCAATCGAGGCCCATTATCCCAATGTACGTCCTTTTTTTCTGTGCCCTGTAGCTGAAGGTCAAAGAAAGTTACACAAGAGTTTACCTTTTTTAAGCAAAGAAAGAATGCTGAACTTAAGCACATAGATTCGTGCATGCATACATACATACATACATACATACATAAATACATACATAAGCCTACATACATATATGCAAGTATTTTTTTTCTGCTCAATAGCATTATAGTTTAAATCACAAGAAAAAGAAGGAAAAAAGCAAAAAAAAAGTAAAAAAAATAAGGAAGAAATAATAAAAAAAAGACACACAGAAATAAAAGAAACGAAAGATAAGAGAGAAAAGAAATAATGAAAAAAAGGAACTTGAAAAACAATACGCATGATGACAGGCAGAAGGAATAATGAATGGGGAAAAAATATTTATGTCAATTGCTAATTAGTTTTAGAGAGTTTCTCAGCCTATACTTCATTTTTTTTTCTCTACACTCAATAGTAGCAGGTAAGAAGAACAGACGTTGATAGATAAACAAATTAATTTATATACAAGAAATAAATACAATGGATAAATAATTGGTAATTAGAGGCCCATTTGTGTCTTTTTTGTTTCCTCTCTAATATGTTTCACTGTCCTAAAGCATTAGGTTGAAAAATGCGAGAAAAGAAAAGATAGCGGGAAAAAAAACAAACAAATGATGGATAAAAAAACATTAAATTAAAAAAAAAGCACGCAACGTTGGAAATAAGACGTTTATTTTTTCTGAGTTAATTGCCTCTCTGTTTCACTTACTGGTCAAAGAAAGAAAGAAAGACAGCTTCATGAGCTACAAGAACGGAGGAACGAAACGAAAAAGATACATTCTTAAAGAAAAGAAATATATATATTTATTATGTTCATTTATTTCCTTATTATTTTTAATAAATAAATAAATAAATAAATAAATAAATTAAATATTTTATTTCAACAAGGTTAGAGATTTCAGGTTATAATCCTCATCTAACAATCTGTCCTTGCAGAAATAACCAATCGGGGGCCCATTAGATGAGATTATCGCCCTGTAGTTTTCTTTGTCAGAAAGAGAGGATGGACGATGGAATGGAGAAACAAAAACAGATAAAACAGAATGATCGAGGAATGGAAAAATAAAAAAAGAACAGTGGTAATCGGATGTGCATTGGCTTTTAGTCTGCTATCTCCACATCAAAAATGTATATTTTGGCTCGAAGCTGTACGTGATTTTAAACAAAATCAACAGGGCAGAAATGACAGTCAAAATAAAATAAAATAAAATAAAATAAAATAAAATAAAATAATTAATTACAAAAAATTAATAATTAAATAAATCTTGACAAATTATTCTTAATGGCAACATGGCTGGAAAAAAAGACAAAGGTTAAATAATAAATATTACAATGATTTCCTACTGTATTGGGAAAATAAATAATCTTGCATTTATAATCTTTCTCAACAGCAAAAATGCCGTTATTCATCTGTCAATGCGAAAGGCAGTCCAACAAATGAAAGAGAAACATATATATGTCTGATTTCTTACCGTCTTTTTCCCAAATTTGTTATTAATAATTATTATGACAAAAAAGAAGAGACAAGCTTATATATGATTACTAACCAAAGAAATAAATACCCCAAAACAAATAATTAAACAAAATATGACTTTGACTAGGTACCTTAGAAAAAACCCGTGACGCTCTATAGACACTACAACTGATAAAGAAAGAGAAATAACTCCCTTTCTTCCCCTCTATCTCCCCTCTATCTCCCTCCCTTCCCCTCTATCTCACTTACTTCTCCCTCCCGCAAAAAGGGAATAAAAAGACAGAAAACGGAAACAAAGAAAGAAAAAGAGACAAAAAGAGAAAGAAAGAATTATAACAAAACTCTTCCTATCCTATCCTATCCTATCCTATCCCATAACTCGGAGGTCGTAGGGGCACCACAGATGATCGTTTAACCAGCGTACTCCATCTTTCCCTGTCCTCAGCAACCCTGATTGTTTCGCTCAGTGCCAAACCAGTCCATTCTCGAATGTTGCCCTCCCACCTCTTTTTCGGTCTCCCTCTTCTTCTACCTCCTTGCATTGTGCCTTGCAGGATGGTCTTTGCAAGACCTGATGATCTGGTGACGTGGCCATACCATCGGAGTTTCTGTTTTTTCACCACTGTGAGCAGGTCATCGTGTTGTCCAATGGCTTGTGTGATGGTCTGTCGGACTTCGTCGTTGGTGATGTGCTGGGTATAGCAAATGCACAGAAGTATTCTATAGCGCCTCATCTCCATGCTTTGTATTCTTCCATGGAGATCTGCGGTGAGGGTCCATGTTTCGCAAGCATATAGGAAGATGGAGATGACAAGGGAGCGCAGCAGCCTTACCTTGGAATGTAGACTGATGGTCCTGTCTTTCCAAATTGGCTTCAACCTCGCTAGGGCAGCAGTTACAAAAGTCTTCAGAAAGAATAAAAGGTGAAAAAAATTAATAGAAAGAAAAAGTCATCAAAAAAAGACAGACAGAACGACAAAAATATATAATAAAATTTGTAAAAAATATACGAAAAGAAAAAAAAAAGAAAAGAATAAAAAAGAAAACGGAAATAAATTAATAGAAAGATAATAAATATAAAATTACGATAATTATGTTCCTGTACACTTTAAAGAAACAACATTTTCGTTCATAATCATATTTCCCCACGGACTAGACCTCGGTTTATACTCTAGTCACAAAGAATAGGGACAAAGTGTCTCATTCCGGTTTTTTTTCGTTCATTTTTTTTTTGTGTGTTGCTCTTTCCAACTTCAGGTCGTCAACCAGCTTTGAACCACCGACCGTACGGGCTGCGATGTAATCGCTTGATATTCAGTGCGTCAACTGTTTTACAGAGCTCCATTTTGGCAAAAGCGTAAGTCTCCAGCCAAAAGCGGGAGAGTAGGCAGGTCTGTGAAAGTGGAGCGGAGCAAGATATAAAGAATGTGTTCCAGGTACAGCTTGCTACAACCTGACTACCACTGTACCAGCCTCAGCACGTTCTAATGCTGTGCCAGGTCCACGCACCACTGACTGGGCCAACTCATGTGTCTCATAGTCAAATTATGTTGTTGTTTTCACCTCCACTCAGGCCGTCAATCGACTTCGAACCATTCGATAGACTATCGGGCAAATGTGCACGAAAACAATAATAATAATAATAATAATAATAATAATAATAATAATAATAATAATAATAATAATAATAATAATAATAATAATAAAAATAAATGCTTGGTACAAACAAATAGGGACGTAACCGTGACCTTGATTGAAGGGCAAAGAATAAATGGACAGTGAAGTGTAACGTCTACACCCACTATTGGCGATACGGCAGAGTGGGAATAACCATCCCAGTAAATCAACACTGAACCAAGTTGTTTGTGTAAGGTCCTACTCTTCTTCTTCTTCTGTCTGTTTCTCATCAACCAAGTCTATCAACACTGGAACACCCCAGGGGACAGTTATCTCACCTTTTATTTTTACTCTTTATACCAATGATTGTAGGAGTTCCAGGGATGATTCGCATATCATCAAGTTTTCAGACGATGCCGCAGTAGTGGACACTTCCGACTCGGCCACAAGCTTTGAGAGGAGTGTGGTTGACTTCGTCACCTGGTGCGAAGGTAACCATCTGGAGCTCAATGTCGGCAAAACGAAAGAGATGTTGGTGGATTTTAGAAGGAATCGGACAGATGTGGCTGTACTTCACCTCAGAAATCAAACTGTAGAGAGAGTGGAACAATACAAATACCTTGGGACCATGATTGACCACAAGCTTTCTTTCACAGCTAATGCCGAAATGATATTTAAGAAATGCAGGCAGCGTATGTTTATGTTATATCAACTCCGATCTCTTCTGGTTTCGCAGAGCATACTTGAAAATTGTTATCGTGCCTACGTGGAATCAGTTCTTACGTTTTCATTCATTTGCTGGTTTCAGTCTCTCAGTGTCAAAAGTAGGAATTCCTTGAACCGTATTACCAATACCTGCAGCAAAATCATTGGTAAAAAGCAGACACCTCTGTGTGAATTGTTTCAGAGAAGGGCCCTAGGCAAAGCCATCAGCATCAAGGACGATTCCACCCACCCTCTCTCTTCTTGGTTTAAAATTCTACCTTCTGGGAAACGCCTCAGGAGCCTTAAGACCCGCCAGTACGTTACCGATCCAGTTTTCTCCCCTCTGCCGTGGCCTTGATCAACTCAAACCTGACGCGCTGATGGCTCTGCTTGGGGCTCCCTCCTCTTCCTCTTGCTTGTTGTAATCGGCTCTACAGTGTGTAAGGGTGCGTGCGGTTGTGCATGTGTGGTTTGATGAAGCGGAAGGAGGGGAGGGAGGGAGAGTGGGAACCCGAAATTAGGTTACATGTGAATATAGACGAATGTATCGTTTTTAAAATAAATATAACATGTGTTGGTTGTTAGTACAGTTTAACTTTAATTTCATTAATTATTGTATGGGACTGTGATATCTTGCACGTAAACCTTTTTTTTTGTAATGGCTCTCTGTGATAACTGTACCCTGGCTGAATTTGTGATTGGAGGGAATAGCCTCTTCTGTGAGAATTTGTTTTACATTTTCTATTACATAATTTACTACATAAATTAATAGTGTGGGTGTGTATTTGTTTGTCCATATATAATCGTATTCTAATGTTGTAAAGATTTTAAACAAATATTACTTTATACTATGTTTAATTTTTCACTTGCATTTTTATTTTTATTTTCATTTTTATTTGTTTTTTTGTTTTATTTTAGTGATCAAGTGCCTGTCATAATTCCTTGTAAGAGGTAATAAAGATTTGTTGAATTGAATTGAACCACCATAGCAATTATATTGCTAAAAATGGACAGTGAAAAATGGCCACTTTTATCTCGCCCATCACGGGATTGGAACCATGGTTATCGATGTGCCAGACCAAAGCTCTACCCCTTGAGCTACGGCGACGGGACTAGGAAGTGCCAAAGACACGGCCATATCGTTTATAATAACCTTATATATTATGTTTCTCACCCTTGCATACTGTTACACTAGATGTTGTTGTTGTTTTTTATCAGTAGTTGATTCAGCCCCAATGCTTGAATCCTGATAAGTGTAACTCGGATTCGTTAATCCACGCAACCTGTTCACTCAGCAACAAGGCAGGAGTCGTCGTATGAAGTTTTCCAACTTTATTCAGTGTACATCAACAACTGCATACAATCGCTCAATCGCTTTTCACTTTCCTTTTTTTATATTTTAGACAGAGTGCATCAATTATATAGTTTTTTTTTTCTAGACTCCAGATAACGTCAGAATATTCCAGAGTGACGCGTTACAACCAATCAAAATAAACTTCGTCATCACTGTCTTACGTCATACATCTTTCCTTACGGTCCGATAATTTTCTCAGCTATCTACATTTATCGCGAAGATTCGATCGATAGTAAACAAGCAACTCTAGAGAATTCTGCAATAATATCGACCAACGAAAATTATACCAAGCTTCTTCTAACAACAACAACGCAAAATTAAATCAAAGGTAAAGACATTCTGTTATTGAATGCTTTGCAAAACAAAACGATCGGATCTATCGTGCGCGTCCCACACGTACCATCATGCGCGTTTCAACGTAACACATACCGATGCCAGAAGAACGCACTGGTTTATAGAAAAGCAACTTTTCATGATAATTATCTCTTTTTCTCTAAGTCGCCGCCGCCACTGTGTATAGTTCATGCAAGTTGCTCAGTCCCACTGCCGTAGCTTAGTGGTAGAGCGTTCGCCTGGCACACTCGAAATGACCCAGGTTCGAATCCCGTGGTGGGCAACTTAATAAAAGTAGCCGTTTTTGTATTTGTCACTGTCCATCTTAGCAGTATGATTGCTCTGGTGGTTCAGTGTTGATTTAGGTCTCTACTCCCATCTTTCTTGGGATGGTGGTTCTCCCCCCCCCCCACCCTCCTCCCGTCTGTCGTGTGGGTGTGGACGTTAACCTTCCATGAGGTTTTCAGTACAAAACGGACTTCTCTTGTAACTTTCAGATAAGCCTCCCAGCAACGTGAAAACAATTGTCATGCAAATCCCAAACAACACAAACACGGGATCTCCCTTTAGTGTCCTTTGTTAAACAGGACAATCTTGTACAACAATCTCCTTTGTTAAACAGGACAATCTTGTACAACAATCTCCTGTTGGGGGAAAAAAGCCGGAAGAAAGGGAGAAAGAGCGAAACATGGGTGTACAATGATGTGGACAATTCTTATTACGTTTACACGACTCTGGTGAAATCATAGGTAGATGGCTGAGGAAGATTATTGCTAGTGCAAAACAGTTGAATGCATACCGAACAGAGAATCACAGCCTATATAGCCTAAAGGAGGCTAAAAACTTTCAGGCAAAGAGGAACGGAGAGAGAAAATGTCAAAAGTTGTCGACGGCGGTTCGTGAGGGCTCAACATCAATTTATAATGTATAATTCTGCCTTCTATATAAGTCGGCCTATAAGAGAGGACAGAAGAGTAGCGTTTAGTTCTACATATCCCTTAGAAGACTATAGCAATGTCTCTGCGGCAAGTAGATATGCGCAAAACAGGCGCACATTGGATAGGATTGGATTGAATTGGACCTATAGCTTTTCACCACATCACCTCAACCTTAATAGGAATTCATCATATCCATGACAAACAAAACAAGATGGCAATCCCCTCAAATGTATTTCCAGATACCCGCACGCATTGCCGAAAATACGCATTTTCAAAATCGGTAATTGTCTTGGCGGTCCTGTATCTCGGCTTTATCCTGACGAAGCAAAGGGAAGGGAATGCTACTGTAGGCCACTATCTGGAATATCTGCAAACAAACAATCGTCAAAATAGAATCACCCCCGTTGGGGTGCCGGGGGTTTCAGTATAAATAGTATCCCCACTTTCTGGAAATTTAGTGCTTTAAATTCCCACTGTCGCTGTCTTTCTCATTTGCTCTTTCTCATTCCTGATCTTTTCTATCAATCTGCTATACTATCGTCTTCTTCGCTAGACCAGTCTCCTACCTTTTTTCTTGAAAACTCTTCCGGGACAAGACTCCTTGTTTGTGTATGAGGTCTGTTGGATCAGCTTGGGAATATTGGACGCTTTCTGCCAGGTGGTCACTAGGGCTTCCTATGATGTTATTATTTAACAATGTAGGCATTTTATATGTATGTGTTTTGTTGATAATTTATAATGATGTTTGTATTCTATTTTGTTTCTGTAAACGGGGGTTCGATAAGTTGGGGTGAAGCCTCAGCCGTCCCCTGCGTGGGATGTCTTTATTGTAAAGTTACTAGCTGGTAAAGAGCTTTCGGTTTTACCACTAGGGTTGTTTTAGCAGATCTTTTATGCGGATCGGGGGTTGTCCGGTCCTGATTTGGCTCGGAAGAGTCCGCTGGACCTAAAGCAGTAATAATGTAATGTAATGTAAAGTAGAATCAGCCTTTTGTTTTAAAACTGCACAAAACGTGCTTAGAAAATGGTGAATCACAATGTCCTTGATTTTTTTAAGAAAAGGACGTACGAGTACAAAGGATCTAACATGCTCAGCAGGGATGAAAGTATCCACACAATAGAAACGATGAATTTCGGTTCAATTATTCTTGTGATAAAGTTAAAAGTGTGTTTTGAACATACACGTACGCATGCACACAAACACACACACACACACACACACACACACAAAGGAAACATCTGGAGAGATAGAGCAAATATGATGCCACCGGAGGCAGGACACTACTAACCTAGATAATGTCCCCATGAAGTTTGGTCAAACTCCGTTCAGTGCTTCTATGGCGACCAACGGACCGACCAACCGACCAACCGACGGACAGACAGACATATTTGGCTTATACTGATCTCCCTTCTCCCCTCCCCCTTACCTACCCTACTCCTCCACCCCCGGACTAGTTCAAAGTATTTCCAGATAAGTGACTATACAACAAGAGGAAACCCGATAGCCTTGCTCTGAGACCCAGAAACATACGGCGTTGAATGGAGAACATTCGGGTACGAGCCTATGGCGCTGATAAGCGGAACAGATATGACAGGTCGCTTCGTTGTCGCGTGGCCGATCTCGGCGGGAATAGGGGAGAGCACTATTGCAGGTTCTGACACCTGTTGTTCTGTCCCTTTGTTGTCATGGCGTTAATAGCAGGGGGTGGAGGGACAGAGACAAAAGGTGTGGGGGGGGAGGTGGGGAGACGGGGAAGGGGTTGTGAAGAGAAGAAAAAAGCGTAGCGTGTGTGGTTAAAAAGAAGATGATATCAAGAGGATTAAATACTTCACAGATTATCTGTACACAAGAACTGGAGCCGGTCTTCCAAAAAGCTATATTTTTTTAGATCAACACTACATTATGAACAAGAAGTATATACATTACAGAGAGCTGCTTTCACTTGCAAGAAAATTACAGGGCAGTGATATAGTAAGGTGATTACAATAATGGCTCTGTTTGGAGTAAACCAGTGCATACAAGCAAGATTATGTTTTTGTTAGGCGCCATTCTGGGTACATGATAGATATATAAAACACTTTGAAAACGACACAATGTTATCCACTCAATTTGACTTGCCCAATATTTCGGTTTTTAATAACCTTCTTCAGGGCATTACAATGTCAATGAGCAGCTCTTGAGCTGGAAAAGCGCTATATAAGAACGATTAAATAAATAAATAAATAAATAAAGTACACGCGTTTTACCTAACCCCAGAATTCATTACTGTAATTCACAAAACACCTCACACATATACTAAGTGAACAATACATGAATACAACTCGATTATAAAACCCAACACACACACACACAAACACACACACACACCACACACACATAATTATCACACACCCAACACACACACATAAGATACCACACAAACAACACACACAATGTTTTATGTTATGTGTTATTCTTCTTTAAATTAGAAGACAAACATACGACTTTGTGGTGGTTTGGCGCAAGCAGCTGGGCTGATGATATACTACTTATATAAATATTTAAATAAAAACTTGTTCAGAGAGATAAAACCAGAATCTCAGTGGGTTATTTTATTTTTACTTGTCTAATTGGATAATGTCAAATTTTCCTGTGTAAATATGGGTAAAATAATTCATGTTGTAGCTTGTAAAAACTTAAAATATATATTAAAAATATAACAAAGCTCCCCAAACTGCCAAAACTGTTGTCTGGGACGTTAGACTAGTATGAGCCCTTAAGGCAGCAAGCGGGAACTTGGGGCACCTTGAGTTAGATTCTGGATCGGCCAGCGTCTTGAGAGGTTCTTGTGCTGAGCGGAAAAGCGCTGGATCTGTATAATAACTATAAAATTAAAATAAACGATTCTTTTTCCTTTTCATTCTCATTAAGAAAATGGCCGAGAGGGGAGAAATGGAGTTAAGGACCAGCACTTAAAGCTCCAGAACCGCTCTGGAGACCCCTAGATCCTGTTCGCAAGAGACTCATTTTTATACCTACAACCTATACCCTCCTTGGCCTATATAGCAGTCAAACGATGATCAGACAGCTTTTTATTCGGAGGTTGGGACAACGTCCTTGAAGAGACGGCGCCATTACGACTATGATGAAATTACAAGTACTTGCTAGTTAGTTAATCATTGTTTACAAAGTCCAGCGAACTACAAGGAGCCGAATCAGGACCTCAGTTATAAATTATAAATACGGCAAGCTCAATACGACATAAGAAGACATAAGAAATGTTATTGGTCCAAATGATTGCATTAAAACCATTATTTCCGCCATGCAAAACAATACAAAAAATAACAATCGACTAAGTCCTTTGAATAATAACATACCCCCGTTGGGTTGCCGGGGGTTTCAGTATAAATAGTATCCCCACTTTCTGGAAATTTAGTGCTTAAATTCCCACTGTCGCTGTCTTTCTCATTTGCTCTTTTTCATTCCTGCTCTGTTCTATCAATCTGCTATACTATCTTCTTCTTCGCTAGAACAGTCATCTACCTTTTTTCTTTAAAACTCTTCCGGGACAAGACTCCTTATTTGTGTATGAGGTCTGTTGGATCAGCTTGGGAATATTGGACGCTTTCTGCCAGATGGTCACTAGGGCTTTTTATGATGTTATTATTTAGCAATGTATGCATTTTATATGTATGTGTTTTGTTGATAATTTATAATAATGATTGTATTCTATTTTGTTTTTGTAAATGGGGGTTCGATAAACTAGAGTACAGCCTCAGCGTCCCCTGCGTGGGATGTCTTTATTGTAAAGTTACTGGTTGGTGGAGAGCTTTCAGTTTAACCACTAGGGTTGTTTCAGCAGATCTTTCATGCGAATCAGGGGTTGTCCGGTCCTGATTTGGCTCGGAAGAGTCCGCTGGACCTAAAGCAATAATCATGTAATGTAATGTAATGTACATGAAGCGTCTACCTTTGATCTGGTATAACGTGTTTATTGATTGCATGCTCGTACGATTTATTGGTTTATTTATTATGATAGTGTATACCGCTAATATCCATGTTATTACAGCCTTCTCAGTGCGCATCTCATTCTCTTTTCCATGCTCCTTCTCTTGTCAACATCCTCTCTCACCCTCCTCCTGACTTCTGGGTCAGTATTCAGAAAGACCTTCTTGCAACCCTTCGATAGGTTATTTGTCTCAAGGTATAGACCTTGCGATAGTTTTATCTTACCTCAGGGTTGGAGAAAACTGCCGGTAAACTTATCTCGGTATTCAAAAAGGCCTACCTGACGCATGGTCCCTATCTCGAGCTAAATTTGAATCCTCCTCTATTACGCATGCGCTCTTTGATGACAACGCCACAACAGCTTTCTTTGCGGACGACGGATCACACGAAGGAAAAAGCAACTTTTCCCATAAAAAATATTTCCTTTCATTAGAATTGAAAGAGGAAACCCAAAACATCTTACTTTCGTAATTCGTTTTGTTCATTAATCTACCATCAAAAAGAAAGTATTTTACGGCAATGTTACGGGAACAAGGATAAAGAGAACTGGGAACCTAGGACTAAACACAGTTGCAGTGAAGGAAGAAGTGACGATGCCCCGGTTCGCATGTTGCAACTCCTCTCCTACTTCATCTACAATTCGCACGATGTCGATTCTTTGAAATGTAAATTTCCTGTAATGTTCTACATCATCAGGTATATTTAGAGGATTTGATCTGTCCCAAAAGACGCTGTTCCGTTGTCTCCGATGCAAAATCATTGCGAAAACAACTGCATTCGCCATTTTTACCTCGGCAAGGGTACGAGTTACCGGAGGGGGATAGCGTCGGTAAAATTATCGGCCGTTTGGCCGAGTGGCAGGGCAGTTACAACTTTTCTGAATACCAGATAAGTCCAAACCAGCGGCAGGTAAGGATTTTACCCCTCTTCATGGTAAATTACCGGCATGTATTGCCTTTTCTGAATTCGGCCCCAGAAGGATAAGTAAAAATGAGGGGCTCATAACCCGGATAGCATGTCTGCTCTAGAGGTTTATGCCGACAGTTCTGAATCCTATTTCATTCGCCGGAACTGAAAGTAGGGCATAAAAAAGAATCCTTCTGTCGTTGAGGAAGTCAATGCCTTGTGGTCAGGAAAGGGTGCCTCTTTCGTTTGGGAAATGCGCGCAAACTAAAATGCCAGAATTGTGTAATACAGAACACAGAATGCATTCCACTAAGTGATATTACACGAAGAATTTACTCCGATGTTGGTAAACATACACACACACACACACGCGCGCGCGCGTACACACACACACACACACAAGTTAGTTGCTTAGTTATTCATTGCTTACAGGGTCCAGCGGACGGCAAAGAGCCGAATCAGGACCACAAAATCAAGACCATTACTTCGCTGAAAGAGGACTCACCCCTGATCCGCATAAAAGATCTGCAGAAACAACCCTGAAGGCACTCCACCAGCCG
>CM072511.1:149059385-149076885 GCA_036898135.1 Oncomelania hupensis | reverse complement strand
AGAGTGTTGGAGAGAGTAGGCATCCCTGACGTACAGATGACCGGCACGAACACGGAGTTGGATTCTTGGTCCACAAAAACATTCTAGCCACTATCATGGCTTACCGCCCAGTCTCCAGTACACGCATTACCATCCGTCTGAGAGCAGCCCCTTTCAACATCACCATCATCCAGGCCTATGCCCCAACATCAGACTATGACGACAGCGAAGTGGAGGATTCCCATGAAAATCTACAGGCTGTCCTTGACCAAGTGCCGAAGAAGGACATAGTCATAGTGGAAGGCGACTGGAATGCCAAGGTTGGCTAAGATGCGCACCACAACTGGGGAGACACATGTGGACCCCACTGCAACAACGAGACAAATGACAGGGGTCTGAGACTGTTGGAGTTTGCCAGATACAACAATCTGATACTGGCAAACACGCTTGGTCTCCACAAAAAATCCAGACGATGGACATGGCACAGTCCCGTCGGGGAGCATCACAAACATATCGACTACATCATGGTCAAGAAACGCTTCAGATCAAGCATCAACATTGGCAGGACACGAACCTTTCTAGGAGCAGACATCGGAAGTGACCACGATCTCGTGATGATGTCTTTCCGGCTTCACTTGAAGAGAGTAAACACAGCAAAGTGCACTAGACTGAAGCTCGACCTGAACAAACTGCAAGACCCAGAGGTGGCAAAAATATTTTAGGCCACAATTGGAGGGAAATTTGCACCACTGCTCATTTTGGGAGCTGGTGACGTAGATGTCAACACCATGACCACCACCTTCAACTCAGCTGTGACAGATGCCGCCACGGTGGTCCTTGGAAAGCACCGGCCAAAGAAGAAGCTGTGGATCACACCTGAACTTTTGGACCTGTGTGATAAACGAAGAGAGATGAAAAAGAAAAAGATCACCACACAGGGAGCTGATGCCTACCGAAAAATCAACAATGACATCCGAAAAGGCATGCGCACAGCAAAGGAGAACTGGATAGAAGATCAATGCCAGGAAATAGAGAACAGTCTGAACAAGAACAACAAGAAGGCATACCAGACTGTGAAGCGGTGTTAAACAGCCCAAGGTCTCCACGATCCAAAGCAATTCTGGCATATGCCTTACAAAAGAACAAGAAGTCTTGGACAGATGGACAGAGTACTGCTCTGACCTTTACAACCACACACCAAACTGAGATCCATCAGTTCTAGCATGTCCAGAGAACAGAGAAGAAGAAGAAATCCTCCCAATTCTCCGAGAAGAAGTTGAGGCAGCAGTGCAATTGCTGAAGAAGGGGAAGTCAGCGGGAGTGGACAACATACCCGCGGAACTGCTTCAAGCAGGAGGAGAAGCGATGATTGACGCTTTCACCATTGTCTGTAACAAGATCTTGCAGAGTGGGGAGTGGTCTACACCATGGACCCAGTCGCTTGTCATCACTCTTCCCAAAAAAGGTAACCTTCAGGAATGTGAAAATTACCGCACCATCAGCCTCATCAGCCATCCCAGCAAGTTCCTCCTGAAAATAATATTCAACAGGTTGAAACCCCAAGCTGAACAAATCATAGCTGAAGAGCAAGCAGGATTCATGGCAGGGCGAAGTACCACTGAACAGATTTTCAACCTCAGAATAATCTGCGAGAAATACCTACAGCACCAACAACATCTATATCATGTGTTCGTAGACTTCAAAATGGCGTTTGACCGAGTCTGACATGCAGCTCTGTGGGAAACCGTGAGAGTGTACAACATCAGCCCTAGAATTATTGGAGTCATCAAAAGCCCATATGACAAGGCTGCCAGTGCAGTCCTCCACAACAACGCCATCGGAAACACTCTCTCACACACACACACATATATATAGTTCTGTGTGTGTGTGTGTGTGTGTGTGTGTGTTTTAAAGCCGGACATCTACATTTATATGTATAGCTTATACATGTGTGTTTTTTGCGCTAGTTGTGGTCGATCTTCGAGGCTCTAAATTCGGGTGATTACAAAGGACATTCTTAGTTTGCGCAGCCTATTGACTTTTGGGGTTTTGCAGATCTTGTTAACCTGCACACACACAGACACCCCCCCCCCCCCTCACACACACACACACACACATACACCACAAAAATACACACATCTCACACCATAAACAGAAAACACAGTTATAACCGTTAATGGCTCTGTCTTCAAATCCTACGTTAACTGTGAAAAAAATTGACATTTTATCATTAAGACCCAGGCAGGGTAGCGTTGTTTCTGTAACGATTATTGACTTTCTTTCCCTAACGACAAGCGATCAGATTTCTTGAGGCACATAGATTATATTAGGCTTGTCTTCTTATTCTTCTGGAATCTCCAAAATCTTTTATTTTGGGATTAAAAATTGTACAGAGCAGAGATATTAACCACATTTACTTGTTCCTATACTTGTGATTGTTAATTCTTGTTGTTGTTGTTGTTAATTTTTCTTCTTCTGGTTACTATTGTTGTAGCTGTTGTTGTTGTTATTATTATTATTATTCTTGTTGCTGTTATTGTTGTTGTTGTCGTTCTTGTTGTTCTTCTTCTCTTCTTGTTCTTCTTCTCTTCATGTTCTTCTCCTCTTCCTGTTCTTCTTCTCTTCTTGTTCTTCTTCTCTTCTTCTTCTTCTTTTTCTTCTTCCGCTCAGCTCAGCTTCCAAGTCTTTATTCGTTGTTCCTGGGCACAAGCAGTGTAGGACTAAGAGCTATGGCCAGAGGTCTTTCAGATACATTGCACCAGTCTGGTGGAATGCTCTTCCAGAAGGCATAAAGAGAGCAGACTCTGTCGATGCATTTCGCAGAAACTTGAAAACACATTTCTTCTCTTCTTGCCAATCTGGATGTATAATTATCTGATCTCATCCCAATTTCATAAGTCACTGCGTGAAAGTATTGCATAAATGTTAATTGACTGGCCTGCCTGCTAGAATGTGTTGAGCGATAGTGAAGAAGCTAAAATGTTAAGTTATGATCTATGCACCCTTCTCGCCACTGTCTGTGTGTGTGTGCGTGTGAGTGTGTGTGTGTGTGTGTGTGTGTGTTTATCCAACTCCCTCCCACCAGCGCTGCGGTCATGCCCGTCGGCGTGGAGATATTTACGCGCTTTATAAATTATTCATTCATTCATTCTTTTTCTTAAGTGCAGTAGCTGGAACAGAAAATAAAGAACAGCAACAACCTATTTTATTTTATTTATCCTATCCTATTCTATACTATCCTATCCTATCTATCCCGTAACTCAGAGGTCATAGGGGCACCACAGAGGAACGTTTAAGCAGCGTACTCCATCTTCCTCTGTCCTCAGCAACCCTGATGGCTTCGCTCAGTATCAAGCCAGTTCATTCTCGAATGTTGTCACCCCCATCTCTTTTTCGATCTCCCTGTTCTTCTACCCCCTTGCACTGTGCCTTTGCTAGGCCTGATGATCTGGTGACGTGCCAGTACCATCCGAGTTTCCGTTTCTTCACCACTGTGAGCAGGTCATCGTGTTGTCCAATGGCTTTTGTGATGATCTGTCGGACTTCGTCGTTGGTGATGTGCTGGGTAAAGGAAATGCCCAGAAGTCTTCTGTAGCACCTCATCTCCATGCTTTGTATTCTTCGTTGTAGATCTTCTGTGAGGGTCCATGTTTCGAAAGCGTATAGGAAGGTGGAGATGACAAGGGAGCGCATCAGCCTTATCTTGGCATGTAGACTGATGGTCTTGTCTTTCCAAATGGGCTTCAGCCTTGCCAGGGCAGCAGTTGTTTGTGCGATTTTGGAGAGGACTTACTGTCGGGACCCCTTGTTAGACTATAACAACCATAAACAAATAAAGACGACGAACCCAAGATGACAGAAACAACGACTTACTAAACCTTTACTCATTTTAAAAAAAAGGATTATACACAGTAGAAATCTTTATTTACCATCGTGTTTGCAAAATAAGTTGTGGATCTGGATCAATTCGTTGAAGCCCCTACAATGGAAACTTGATTCTTAACCTTGTCGATGCATAATCCTCAAACCAAAAGCACGCATTAACCACATTACCCCTGATTAACTCAATAATCTTGCGAAGCAGGAGATGACAGTATCGATTCAACATCGTTTAATTGAGAAAAAAAAAAGCACACCTTTGCAACATTGCAACATTGAGTAACACGATCACAAGTCACTCAATTTCAACAGAGAGAGAGAGAGAGAGAGAGAGAGAGAGAGAGAGAGAGAGAGAGAGAGTGTGTGTGTGTTTGTGTGTGTGTTTGTGGATGTGTGGGTGTACCTTTTTTGGATGTTCGATGCAGTATCCGTCGCTCAATTGATTGATTGATTTATTATTGCTTTAGGTCCAGCGGACTCTTCCGAGCCAAATCAGGACCGGACAACCCCCGATCCGCATAAAAGATCTGTTGAAACAACCCCAGTGGGAAAATTGAATGCCCTCCACCGGCCAGTCACTTTACAATAAAGACATCCCACGTGAGGGACGGCTGAGGGTTGACCTCAACTACGCGAACTCCCCGATTACAAAAACAAAATAGAATACAAACATCAGTATAAATCATCAACAAAAAACATACATATAAAATGCCTATAGTGCTAAATAGTACATTCATAGGAAGCCCTAGTGACCACCCGGCAGAAAGCGTCCAACACTCCCAAGCTGATCCAACAGACCTCATACACAAACAAGGAGTCTTGTCCAGGAAGAGTTTTCAAGAAAAAAGGTAGGTCATTGATCTAGCGAAGAAGAAGATAGTATAGCAGAGTGGTAGGACAGATCGGGAATGGGAAAGAGCAAATGAGGAAGACAGCGACAGTGGGAATTTAAAGCACTAAATTTCCTTACGACCACTCCAATTACGCGAGTTCATGGCGCGTTTATTTTCGTCTTCTCCTTTGGCTTTTTTCTGTTTCCTACTCAATTCCTCCCTCCTATTTCTAGTTTCCTCCTCTTTCTGATTGGGACTTATTCTCAATGCCACCACGGTTCAGCGAAAGGAAGACATGGCCTTCTCAGCGAATGCTTTGAGTAGCCTAGTTGCAGTACAACGCGCCCTTCCTATCCTTTTATTTTTCCCTCAACCGCCACCACCACCCAGGAAAACAGTAGGATCAAGACTCATTGTACTGTTAAAAGGAAATATCTACCCTAATCAGATCCCCCACCGCTGGTGTGCAACAGACAATCCGCACCACTCTTTCAGGCCCATTCATTTTCAGATTTTGCTATCATTCCGGAATCCCAACAGTGCTTTGACAAAACTAGCGCTATATACATACGTTTATCTCCAGTGCAGGCACTGTAGATTTTTCAGTTAATCGCAGCAATGAACTGACATGACTAGAATTCTTCAGACCTCTTAATCCCATCTGTACTACTGACCCTCACAATACCGACACAGCTATTCATCTTGGTTGTTTTTTTCTTTCCCAGTGCAACCTCTGCATATTTTCCCAATGTTTCCCCACAGTATTTAGCTGGTCTACAGATTTTGATTCCCATTTGTACTGCCCCTCGGAACATCAGAACCACCTTCATTAACTAATTGTATTATAGGCCTAGTCTTATTCCTTCGGTGCAGAAATCGCAACGCTTTAAAAAAAAAAGTATGTTTTAATTTTTTTAAATCCCCAATAAAAAAAGCTAGCTTAGACTTTTATTTCCATTCATACACTATTATCTACATACAGTCTTTATGTACATCGACAGCTATAGACTGCTATTTCCTACTAGACAATATTGTATGTGGACTTTTATTCTCTGTGCTATATTGTATTGTAGACTTATTCCCTTCTATACAGTGCACATTCTATGTAGAAGAGTACATTGGCAAGGTTGTCTATGACTGCGTCTGATTATATTCCTTAGTCTTATGTCCCGTCCCAGCTGCGAGATTTTTTTCCCCTGCGGACCAGTCTCGGTAACCCAGTTCGACCCGTCCAGCCGATTAACTGGACCGGACATACGAAACTGAATAAAGCCGCAATTTTTGATCAATGCACCGCGGTGTATGCCGGTTTGGTCTTTCAGCACTGGAGTATCAGATCTCATACTGCGTATATCAGATCGTGCAGGGGCCGCATGAAACCTCGTAATTTTGTTTTTAGATATATAGAGATAGATATAGATATATAGATATATATATCCTATCCTATCCTATCCCGTAACTCGGAGGTCTTAGGGGCACCGAAGATGATCGTTTAACCAGCGTACTCCATCTTTCCCTGTCCTCAGCAACCCTGATTGTTTCGCTCAGTGTCAAACCAGTGCATTCTCGAATGTTGTCCTCCCACCTCCTTTTCGGTCTCCCTCTTCTTCTACCTCCTTGCACTGTGCCTTGCAGGATAGTCTTTGCAAGACCTTATGTTCTGGTGACGTGGCCATACCATCGGAGTTTACGTTTTTTTCACCTTTTCACCACTGTGAGCAGGTCATCGTGTTGTCCAATGGCTTGTGTGATGGTCTGTCGGACTTCGTCGTTGGTGATGTGCTGGGTATAGGAAATTCCCAGAAGTTTTCTGTAGCACCTCATCTCCATGCTTTGTATTCTTCGTTGGAGATCTGCTGTGAGGGTCCATGTTCGGCAAGCATATGGGAAGATGGAAATGACAAGGGAGCGCAGCAGCCTTACCTTGGAATGTAGACTGATGGTCATGTCTTTCTAAATTGGCTTCAACCTTGCCAGGGCAGCAGTTGTTTGTACGATTCTGGAGAGGACTTCCTTTCGGGACCCATTGTCTGATACAATGGCTCCTCAATAATAATTTAGGAGCCATTGTCTATCTATCTATCTATCTATCTATCTATCTATCTATCTATCTATCTATCTATCTATCTATCTATCTATCTATCTATCTATCTATCTATCTATCTATCTATCTATCTATCTATCTATCTATCTATCTATCTATCTATCTATCTATCTATCTATCTATCTATCTATCTATCTATCTATCTATCTATCTATCTATCTATCTATCTATCTATCTATCTATCTATCTATCTATCTATCTATCTATCTATCTATCTATCTATCTATCTATCTATCTATCTATCTATCTATCTATCTATCTATCTATCTATCTATCTATCTATCTATCTATCTATCTATCTATCTATCTATCTATCTATCTATCTATCTATCTATCTATCTATCTATCTATCTATCTATCTATCTATCTATCTATCTATCTATCTATCTATCTATCTATCTATCTATCTATCTATCTATCTATCTATCTATCTATCTATCTATCTATCTATCTATCTATCTATCTATCTATCTATCTATCTATCTATCTATCTATCTATCTATCTATCTATCTATCTATCTATCTATCTATCTATCTATCTATCTATCTATCTATCTATCTATCTATCTATCTATCTATCTATCTATCTATCTATCTATCTATCTATCTATCTATCTATCTATCTATCTATCTATCTATCTATCTATCTATCTATCTATCTCTAACATTACGAGGTTCCATGCGAACCCTGCACGAGTGGCAGAAAATCTTAGTCAATAGGACACTCGCCCGCCTTCGCGAAGAATCGGGTGTCGGAATACCTTAATGTCTAACTGTCCAGAAATGGCGATAGGCCGCAGGTGTAAAATGCCTGACAGTGCCGGCGCTACACCCATCAAGTACCAGGCCCGTTCTTCAACACTATTGGTCGCGCAATAGTGTACTCAGTTGTCTGGGGCGTCGGACGTGTCGAATAATGCAGCATGTGGGCGCCTCGGTCGCTTTAAGTTCGATCCGGTATCGGCCGGCACTTTGAGCTGATTTGAGTTTCTTAAGCACTATTTAAGAGCAAAAAAAAAATTCAATAAACACATACGAGTCCATAAATACACAACCATAAACTGGTCGATGTGGACGATTCGGTCGTTCCAGACGTCTGCCAATGCTTTGGAAAGCAGCTAGATGTTCCCTCGGGTGGTTTGAAATTCCATTCTGATTTAGGTCGCACGCCTTCAGCAATTCTTTGACCTGCCGTGCGCTATATGACAACAATTTCTTTACCTAAGAAGGTCCCCCGAAATGCTGAGTCTGTAGCCGTTTATTTTTAAAACTCTAAAGACGACATTCTGAATACTGTACTTATGGACTTAGTGACCAAATTATGCGGTCTGCTATACTTACAGTGTATAGGCCTACTGGCATGATCGGTGACCAACCCTAAGTATGCAGCGCCGCCTCTGTGTTAACTTCCGTCTTACTACCTAATACTGCCCGAAGAGATCTTTGGTCAGTGGGAAAATCCTGTTAGCGTCTGAGTTACTACTCAATGCTGTCTTTTTCCGCCCAAGATGTATATGTCTGCTGCACCTTAGGTGCGCGGAGGTCTGTTGTTTCAGAGCAACAATTCGTAGTAGTAGCAGCAGCAGCAGCAGTAGTAGTAGTAGTAGTAGTAGTAGTAGTAGTAGTAGTAGTAGTAGTAGTAGTAGTAGTAGTAGTAGTAGTAGTAGTAGTAGTACAGTAATTGTATTAGTTGTTGTTGTAGATGTAGTGGTAGTAGTAGCAGTAGTAATAACAGTAGTAGTAATAGTAGCAGTAGTTGTTGTTGTTTTTGTTGTTGTTGTTTGTTTAATGTAACGTCTATTCACCGAAATTATCTTAGGTTAGGGAATTATTACAATGGGACGGTGGGGGGGAGGGGGTAAGGGGAAAGGAGAAAGGTAGGAGGGGTGAAGTAATATTGCATTGTGAATCAACTTATAATATTAGTAATAATAATTTATTTTGTAAAGCGCGCATATCAGATAACATATCTTCACAAAGCGCATAAAACATCAAGACACAATACACCAAGACGCAAAACACTAAATGAGAACAATAGCAACACATAATAACAGTAATAATGAACGAGATAAAAGACATTGAACACTTCACACAGGTAAAAATAAAATTAAAATTAAAATAATTATAATACTAATGAATTAAATAAAATATACAGAAAACTCCACTCAGGTAAAAGTTTTAAAAAAAAAAAACACCGCTAAGAATAACTATGAAGTAAAATATAGCAAGAAGAACACACATATTTCCAGGAGCAGATATCATCGGAAGGGCCCACGATCTCGTGATAGTCTTTCCGGCTCCATTGGAAGAGAGTAAACAAAGCAACGCCAGACTGAAGTTCGGCCTAGACAAACTGCAAGACCCGGAGGGGGCAGAAATATTCCAAGCCACAATTGGAGGGAAATTTGCACCACTGCTCAGTTTGGGAGCTGGTGAAGTAGATGTCAACACCGTGACCACCATTTTCATCTGAGCTGTGACAGATTCCGGCACTCAGATCCTTTGCAAGCACCGCCCAAAGAAGAAACCGTGGATCAGATCTGAACTTTTGGACCTGTGTGACAAACGAAGAGAGATGAGAAAGATAAAGAACACCTCACAGGAAAAAATCAATAGCAACATCCGAAAAGACATGCGCACAGCAAAAGAGAACTGGATCTTCTTCTTCTTCTTCTTCTTCTTCTTCTTCTTCTTCTTCTTCTTCTTCTTCTTCTTCTTCTCTTCTTCTTCTTCTTCTTCTTCTCTTCTTCTTCTTCTTCTTCTCCTTCTTCTTCTTCTTTTTCTTCTCCTCCTCCTCCTCCTCGTCCTGCTCCTTCTTCTTCTCCTCCTCCTCCTCCTTCTTCTATATGCATTTCTACTGGGGTAGGAAAAAAGATTGAGAAGGCAAGATAGCCACCATGAACTCTAACAATTACATTGATCAATGAGAGGCGATAATATATCCTGGTTTTAAGCTCAAGTAGTACTTCTTCAAGCTTTAGCATCCTTTAGCATGGCGTGCCTAAATAAAGTACCTTTGTTGAAATACACAAAGACACGGGGTCAAAGAGGGTTGGCACATGGACAGTGTCTTCAGACTGGTGATCAAGACCTGAGTCAAAATCCCTGATCTCTTTACTTCAGCCCCGACCAAACAATCTGCTATGCACTTCAAACACAGAGGAACGGGTTGTTCTGAAGTCCAGACACATCACAAAGTCCTGCGCCTTTGCGGAAGGGATCTCGCTTTGCCTTTCTGTTCTGGAACTCCAGACACTAGGACAGTCGCACACACACACCCACACACACACACACCCACACACCCTCACACACACACGCACACACCCACACACACACACCTACCCACACACACACACACACACACACACCCACACACACACACACACACACGCAGAAATTTCTTGCGCGCTCATGAAATGCAGATACAGTTCAGGCACAAACATGAAGATGCAGATGAAGTTTAGCCTAGGCACATTCATGAAGTACAGATGAATTGTAGGTGCATTCGTGAAGTGCAGGCGCACTCGTAAACTAAGCTTACATGTGCATTCATCACGCACAGACGCAGTTGTGAACCCCGAAATCTTCACTTTGTTTGTTTTTCTTTCTTTCTTTTTTTTGTATCTTGCTTTCGTGCTTTCATTATGATTATTTATTTTATTTTAATCTTTCTTGGTAATTCTTTACTGTTGGTTTTGTTTTGTATTCCTCTATCTTTTGTTTAATTTTCTTTGTCTTTTTTTCATTCATTTTTATTTCTTTTCTTCTTTCTTTCTTTTTTTATCTTCTAATATTTTTTTTGTATTTTTGTGGTTCTTCTGTTAAATGTTGTTCTTTTCCTGGCTTTTATTTTAGTTCCTTTCTTTCTTTAATTTTTTTATATTTTTTAATTGGTTTTCGGAGACAATAGAAGACAGGAAGAATGGATTATTCACCACTTGCTTTAATGTCTCTTGTCCTTCCGTTTAATTCTTTCTTTCTTTTCTTTCTGTGTACTACTTCCTTGTCTATATCCTTTGGTGTTTTAGTTCCCTAAGGTGGTGCAAAATAAGTGATTTTAACAAATCTAAAGCCTTTGTCCCTTTTTCTTTCTGCATTTCTTGTCATTTCCTTTGGGTTGTTGTTGTTGTTGTTGTTGTTGTTGTTTTTACACTTTTCCGCCATACCGTTCTTTCTTCTATCCAAGTCTCCCATGTAATGCAAGTTGAGCAAGACTAAAAGAAAATGCGTTATATATTTTAATTAGTTTTTAAAGGGTGTGTGGGGAGAGAGGAAGAGGGGCTACGTAATATCCACCCAAAACTCTCTTCCACCATCCTCCCTTTCTTAATATTTGCAAGAGATTGTTAAACCGGCTGGAGTTTCGCTCTCTGTCTCTGCCTCTGTCTCTGTCTCTGTCTCTCTCTCTCTCTCTCTCTCTCTCTCTCTCTCTCGATTAAAACTATAATAAATTCAGGCGTTCTCTATGGGAGGCGAGATATAGCAAACGCGCGAGCATTTGCACGAGCAAATGCGCGAACCTCGCGCACTTGCTCGCGCAAATGCGCGAGGCTTGCGCATTTGTGCGAGCAAATGATCGCGCACTTGCTCGCGCATTTGCTCGAACACTTACTGGAGCAGATGCTCGAGCATTTGCGCGAAGTTCGCGCACTTGCTCACGCATTTGCTCCAGCAAGTGTTCGAGCAAATGCGCGTGCGTTTGCTATATTCCGCTCCATAAACGTAAAAATTATACCCGGAAAAGAATGTGTATGTAAAAGAATTTGAGACGTGCATACATTAAATATTTCTTGCATTTATTAGTAATAATATTAATAATAATTAGTGAAAACTAGCACTACCAAACTTAATATCATTCATGAAATAACCTTATCATAACATTAAGGACGATTCTTAACTACTTTTTCTTACCATGATTCACCATTCATAATGGCTACCGAAGAATTAGAAGAGCAGTTTTTTTTTTAGAAGTTCGTAGGAAAGTGACGCGTTGTGCCAATTTATTACTGTCTGGGAATCAGTCAGCAGACGTTATAATACGGTATGTCGTTAACATCAAATTAATGCGGATAAATACAAAATATCTAGGTCGGAGATCTACAAAAAAAATCATGTGTTCATTTTCAGTTCCTTTCCGTTGACAGTTTTCAGCAAAACCCTTTTAGCAACGGGCGTAGCAACCGCTCGAGCAAATGATCGCGCACTTGCTCGCGCATTTGCTCGAACACTTGCAGGAGCAAATGCGCGAGCAAGTGTGCGAGGTTCGCGCATGTGCTCGTGCAAATGCTCGCGCAAATGCTCGAGCGTTTGCTATATCTCGCCTCCCATAGTTCTCATTCAGTCTTCCTCATCTTGCATTACTTAGGGAACTAATAAGAAAAAACGGGTTGGGGGAAAGACAGCAAACAAACCAACAACAGGAAATTAAAAGAAATTTATCAAAAAAAAAAAAAAGAAGATTCGAGGAGCGATTGTAGGTTTTAGGCTTCTGCCTAAATCCTTGTTGTGAATAAAAATTGTAATGTCTCATTCTCACTCCCTCCTCCTCCTCCTCCTCTCTCTCTCTCTCTCTCTCTCTCTCTCTCTCTCTCTCTCTCTCTCTCTCTCTCTCTCTCTCTCTCTCTCTCTCTCTCTCTCTCTCTCTCTCTCTCTCCCTCTCTCTCTCTCTTTCATTTACCCACGCAACATTTTTTTTGGTTCTGTCTCTTTCTTTTTTCTTTCTTTCTTTCTTTCTTTCTTTCTTTCTTTCTTTCTTTCTTTCTTTCTTTCTTTCTTTCATTCTTTATTTGTTACTCTCATATCTTCCTTCTTTCTGAGTCCTGGCGAACGTTCCTTTAATATAAGACTCATAAAACTAAAATCAAAATAGAACGAACGAAACCAGTAAATACCAGCTGCGCTGAAACGACAGACATCCATTTAGAAGGCGAGATCGTAAAAGAAAAAAAAAACCACAGCACATTATTTCACACAGACTCAAAAGTGAATGCAGATAAAAGAAGAGAAAGAAAAACAAAACAAAAAAAAAAAAAGAGAGAGAGAGAGAGAGAGAGAGAGAGAGGGAGAGTGAGAGAGAGAGAGAGTGAGAGAGAGAGAGAGAGGGAGAGTGAGAGAGAGAGAGAGAGAGAGAGAGAGAGAGAGAAAGAGAGAGGAAATAAGTGGTTCAGACTCGAGATGGCCGAGACAGACAGACAGATAGACAGACAGACAGACAGACAGTGGAACAGAGAGAGAAAAAGAGAGAGACACACACAGATACATGCAGAGAGAAACATAGCAAAATGCATACTGAGAGAGATGCAGAGAGAGACAGAGAGACAGCCACACACACAGGGACACACAAATACACAGACACACACAGAGGACGTCACAGTTCGTGTCCAGACCGGACTTTTTTTTTTTTTAAACGAAGGAAGAAACAAAAAAAAAGGGAGATAAAAACAAAAAGAAAGGCAACAAAAAAGGGGACGAAACTCGTGTTGCAAGAATGGAAAAAGCGCAGCGGAAGTGTAGCCGACAACGGCGATCCCATGAACCGGAAACGAGTGAATGGGCGCTAACTCTTTTTTCTCCGCGTCCCTCTTCGCTTGCTGATGGACATTCCGTGCTTCGCTGCTCCACTGCGATGGAAGCCAGAGAGAGAAAGGTGAACGGTAGAAATGAAGAATAAATGGTACATATACTCTCACGCTAGTGTTGGAGGTATGAGGGACATGAAGAAGAGTCTTTATGTCTGTCTAGACGTCTATACGAGTTTGTATTATACTACAATGTGGGATATAGAAAGCGGGAGGAAGGAGGTTGGGGTGGAGGGGGGGCAGGGGGAGGGCATAGAGGGTAGAAAGATCTCTATAAGTATTAAACTTATCTAAATGGTCTCTGTCTGTGCTAGAGGTCTTTTTTTTTCTCTCGGATGAGAGCACAAACCGAGGTCTAGTCTTCGCACGCACGCATTGCATGGCACGGACATGAACAACGATCTGACTGCTCATGTCCTGAACGGGCGAGTGCCAGCTAGCTTCGCAAAATGCACCCACGCAGCAAGCACTCGTTAGGTCCCTTTGCCCAGGGTTGTGCTCAATTGTCCCGGCGCCTAAGGCAGCGAGTGCGCGCCTCGGGCGTCCAGATCTTGTACTATCGACCAGCGCCTTCATCAGCTCTTAAGCTGGAAAAGCGCTATACAAAAAGAACGGTTACATTATATAAGTGGATGGGAAGGGAAGATTCTCTGTCTATGTCTGTCTATATCTGTCTGTGTCGATCTATAAAATATAATTACGTTCCGTTCCCATGAAGAAGGCGGCTGAATGGTGAAGGTACATGGAGCACATTCGGCAGTGCTGAGAAGGTTGAAGGGGTGAGGATCAACTGTCTCTATCTGTCTCTGTCTCATTGACTGTCAGTCTATGGAGAGAAGATCGGGTCGTTTAACATAAATGTTGATAATGCAATCTAATCAAATTCAATCTAGATTTTCAGTCTATTTATCAATTTCATTTTTACAGATTTATTAATTTATTAATTTATTTGCTGCGGTAAGGATCGAATCCACAACGCCCAAGACGCAAACCTGCTGAAAACTTACATACTATATGAAACACCATGGACGACTGAACCACTTCGTCTGGGCCATCCATTATCGCACTTTGTCACAACAGCGATCTTCAGTTTTCTTTCCTTTTTTTTGTCACAACAGCGATCTTCAGTTTTCTTTCATCTTTGTTTTTTTTTTCTTCCACCCACCAGTATCTATTGCTGTACGATTCAAAATCGTAACGGCTCGCATTAATGTTCAGCATTCATTTCGATCGCGGTCGGTTTTGAACGGAACGGGTTTTGCCGTGCTTCGCATTGAACCTTAAGGGCATCCACACATGCATCAAGGCTCGGGCATTGACAGCCTCTTTAACGGGGGACGAAATGAGACGAGTCTCGATGAATTGCTTTGTTCAATGTATAGTACTGGAAGGGTGTGGAAGAGAAACAGGACCCTAATACTCTCCATACATATTTGCGGAAAGGGAGGCACGTTTCAAATGTTGAAAAGACTATCCGTCGTTGCTCCTCTTCCGATACGTTCGTTGGTACACAGTGTATATCTGGCCTTTATCAGGCAAGGGGGAATTGGTAGAAATGAGGCGTATAGATTTAACTCTATCCCGTTCAAGGATGATGCATTTCCGATCTCCTTCTTCGCTTTCCAGGGCTAACGAGTGCGGTTTGTTCATTGGCTGCCTAACGTCGAGGGAAACAAAACAAGATGGCAAGTAATTCAAATGTATTTCCACACACACACACACGCACACACACACACACAAACTTGTAGATGATTAAAACCAGGGTTTCTTTAGAATGTATAGAATCGGAAAGTGATTTTTTGACGGAATGCAAACTTCATCTAATAATGTAAGAATCCGATGCAAAATTGGCTCTTTCCGTCTAAAAAGTAGGAGACGAACTAGGTCAACGTTTTAGACGGAAAGAGCCAATTTTGTAGTAGATTTCTCTGAAAAGTGACAGGATTTTTTCCGTCCCGGAAAGAGCACTCCCTTGTACTTAAAACACTCTCATAAACTATAAATGCACTCCCATGCACTAAAAAGAGCACTCCCGCGCACTTAGAAAAAAGTGGGGCCCTGGAAAAAAAGTGGGGTCCCAGCGAAGGACCCCAGTTGTTACTAAAAAAGACAAGGTCGGGCTTCCTTTTTGACATGAATTTACATCCACACACACACACACATCACATCACACACACATATATATACATATATATATATATATATATATATATATATATATATATATATATATATATATATATATATATATATATATATATATATATATATATATATATATATATACATGTATATATATGTGTGTATATATATATATATATATATATATATATATATATATATATATATATATATATATATATATATATATATATATATATATATATATATATATATATATATATATATATATATATATCCTTATAAACTATGGTTTCTGGGCACCTTAAAAGTCACCAACCGGTCATTTGGGTACCCGGCTTTGGATCTGGGGACCCGGCCGGGTCCCCGGATCCAAGGCGGCTCCCAGAAAACGATCTTAGGGTAAGCGCAGTGCCTCGACGATTAGGGTAAGGCAGTGCCTCGACGATTAGGGTAAGGCAGTGCGCTCGAAACGGGTTAGGGTTAGGGTTAGCGGTCCGTCTACAAGTGATAAATTTACATGCAATTATAGTGGGGGTACCCAAAAGCAAGGGGGTATATCTATATATATATATACCCCCCAAATAAGTATTTTCAAAAATGTTACTTTTTTTGGCGCTATTGTCACTTGGCTTTATCCTCTAACGAAGCAAAAGGAAAATAAAAAGAAATGATAGGCCACTAGATGAACTATTTGCAAGCAACATTTATTAAAACGGGATCAGCCAATGTTTAGATACTGCGCAACACGTGCTTAGGAAATGGTAAAACACATTGACAACGACTCGTGAGAAAGCACCAAATACGAATGCATAGCGGTAGTGATAGTATCCACTCACACAAAAAAGATCAATATCGGTTCAGTTATTCTTGAGATAACGCTAAACGTGTGTTTTGTTAAAAAAAAAAAAAAAAAAGTGAAATCTGGAGCTGCCAACTGACCCGCAACCGCACTACTAATGAAGTACCCATAATTTCAAGTACCTGTGTACCAAAACACAAAAATCGCTTCAGCCCTTTATGAGATATTGAGCAAAACGTATTTAGCATCAAAATGACCCCAATGACTTTGACCTTGGCGATAGAGCAAATATGATGGCATGGGAGTAAAGCCGCGAACCTCAGAGAATGTTCCAGAGTTCTTGAGATCTAGCGTCTAATGGACCGATCGACCGACCGACGACCAAGCCGACATTTTGTCCGTTCCTATTCCCGTCATCCCGTCCTCCATACCTCCCCGCACTATTTTAAAGTAGTTCCAAGTCTGGAAATACCAGGGGAACAATTTGTAAAAAAAAATAGGGACATGAGGGTGGCTTTACAAAGGAGAGGTGGGATGGAGAAAGCTGCATTTTAAAATAACACGTTGTAGTACTGAAGGGATTGCACCCAAAAAAACAAAGCAGCTGAATGTTTTGGAAACAATAGGCATGAAAAATACTCAAATAAAGTTTAACTCAAAAATGGTCGAATTTCCAAAAAAAACAAAAAAAAAAACGTGGTAGGCTTTGCTATAGAACATGAACTTCATGGGGGCCATGTTACATGAATCCTGATGTGGATGTACACCTTATATACTTTATTTATCCTTGACACTCTTTCTTTCCGGCCTATCGCACCTGTATTTCTCCAGCGAATGTACACGTAAATGGATTCTCTCTCTCTCTCTCTCTCTCTCTCTCTCTCTCTCTCTCTCTCTCTCTCTCTCTCTCTCTCTCTCTCTCTCTCTCTCTCTCTCTCTCTCTCTCTCTCTCTCCAGTGTTTCATTTTCTCCATCTCCGCCTACTCTGCCTCTGTCCATTTCCTTTGCTGCTCCACCATTCTTCTTCTTCTTCTCCTCTCTCCCTCCACACTCCTCCCCCAAACATCCATCACCTCTCTCTCTCTCTCTCTCTCTCTCTCTCTCTCTCTCTCTCTCTCTCTCTCTCTCTCTCTCTCTCTCAACCTAGTGTTATATTCGTGTTCCTCTTTATGGAATAACTTTC
>CM072511.1:148779385-149054385 GCA_036898135.1 Oncomelania hupensis | reverse complement strand
ACATGCACGCACACATACACACGCGCGCACACGCACACACACACAAATGCGCGCGCTCCAGCCCCCATTCACCAAATACCCCCGCACACCAATGAAGCAATGAAATAACGTAATAACAGAATTACGAAATGGGCAAACAGAGAAAGACGCCACATCAAAGTGTTGGGTCTATTCACCAAGAAGTAGCAGCAGCAGTCGCAGAAGAAGAAGAAAAAGAAGAAGAAGAAGAAGAAGAAGAAGAAGAAGAAGAAGAAGAAGAAGAAGAAGAAGAAGTGAGTGAGTGAGAAAGAGTGAGAGAACGAAAGAAAGAAAGGAAAAAAAGAAAGAAAGAAAGAAAGGAAAAAAAGGAACAAAGAAGAAGAAGGAGAAGGAGAAAAAAAAGAAGAAGAAAAAAAAAGAAGAAGAAAAGAAGAAGAAGAAGAAGAAGAAGAAGAAGAAGAAGAAGAAGAAGAAGAAGAAAAAGAAGAAGAAGAAGAAGACAGGAGGAGAATACAAACCGACCAGACAGCTATTTTAATCATACCAAAAATGCAGCCAATAAAAAGAAGCCATCGCTTCGCGGTGAAATGAGATTAACCCATTGTGATCCGCTTGCTATTGAGAATGTTTTTTTGGAATGACGATTCTTTTAGCAGCACATCGACGTGCATTTTATGACAGCTAAGATTTTAGCGTTTGATGATGATGATGACTTTCAGCTTCGTGGTGACAACAATGAATGCTATAAGCGCGCTTTTCCCAAATCACCAATCAGTCTCAAGGCGCGGTGATCTGTGACCAAACTAAACGTTCACATGTTACACTCTTACATACACAGCAAACACACATCTATCACTCAAAGAGAACATACATCGATTTTTTACTCTCTCGAAATTTTAGATTGACTGTATCCAATAGCAAAAATGAAGGGAGAGAGGAAACTGGGGTACCTAAGGAATACCCTCGGTGATTTGATAACTCTCGTTTGACATGCGATTTTGGTTGTTTAAAAGTATACCTTCTTCTGAACGTGTCTCCGAGATATGGAGTAGTGCTCAATATAAAAGTACAGATAGGTTTGGATGTGAAGTCTACATTATGGATTGTCTACTACAAATGTGAAGCAATAATAATAATAATAATAATAATAATAATAATAATAATAATAATAATAATAATAATAATAATAATAATAATAATAATAATAATAATAATAATAATGATACTACTACTAATAACAATAATAATAATAATAATAATTAAATAATAATAATAATAATAATAATAATAATAATAACACAACAACAACAACAACAACAACAACAATAATAATAATAATAATAATAATAATAATAATAATAATAATAATAATAATAATAATAATAATAATAATAATAATAATAATAGATGCAATACGCGTCTTATTCCGAAGTAACGAACATACACGTTCATATATATTTTACAGACACTCCTACATACACAACAAACACAAATCCATCACTCAAGCATACGGTATAAAGCCAATTTAAATGTCGCTATTAGAAGACAGATCGGAAAGGGAACGATAGTGTTTGAAAGTTTAGATTGGCTGCGATGGGTGAGTACCCTTAGTTCAACAATCAGTCCAAAATCCTTGCTGCTCCTCAGACGCCAGCTGGAAACGAAAATGCACAGTCATTGATATTTGTACAAACAAACAAACAACGACAACAACAACGTTGATTCTTCCATTTTTCATGGCCGAATTTAAAACAAAAAAAAACTTTTATAATGCAGCTGGTAGTGAACAACAAACGGCGGAGTTTTGTGTCCGATTATAGGACAATATGGTCGATTGTTGAATATTCAACGTAGCATCGGATGTGGAAACAATTGATAATTATTTCTATTACAGTTGACAAAAGAGAACATTTCTCTTCAAAAGTAGGGCCATTCAACGTAAACAAGGAAGTGCTGCCTTTGCCCCAAAAGTCACATTTTTCACAAGAGTGCCACTCCACTCCAGGCCCAATTTCTTTGGTAAAACAAAAGCATTGCTAAAGTGCTTTTTTTCAAACAGATTGTGTGTGTGCAACAGATTGTGTGTTTGTGTGTGTATATATTTAACGATGTAAAAGAATTTAACGATAAACAACAAACATACACATACACACACACGTATATATAGATATAGATATATGTTTGATTGTGTTTATAGTGTGTAGGGTCTGGTGTGTGTGTGTGCGTGTGTTTGGGTGTGTGTGTGTGTGTGTTTTAAACTTTGGTAGTAGTTTTGATGAGCTGTACACATTATAGATCTGTATGTGTAAGTGTTGGTTATGTGATTATGGAGCAGTGGTAGTGTAGGTGTGGTGTTGTTTATTATAAATGTTGATTGGGTTTTGATTATGGATTTAAAGTAATTGAAAACATGGTAAAATGTTTTTCCACTAGATACTTTACATATATTCTCTCTACATATATATGTGTGTGTGTGTTGTGTGTGTGGATATTATGTGGTGTGTGTTGAGTGTGTTGTTTATATGTGTGTGTTGTGTGTGCGGTATATATGTGTAGTTTGTGTGATATATTATGTGTGTATGTGTTGTGTGTGATATATTATGTGTGTGCGTTGTATTATGTGTGTATTGTTGGTTGTGGTGTATAGATATTATGTGTGTGTGTGTGTGTGTGTGTGTGTGTGTGTGTGTGTGTGTGTGTGTGTGGTGGTTTTTATAATAGAGTTGTATTCATGATCACACAGAATATAGAAGCTGTGGATCACACCTGAACTTTTGGACCTGTGTGATAAACGAAGAGAGATGAAAAAGAAAAAGAACATCTCACAGAGAGCTGATGCCTACAGAAAAATCAACAATGAAATCCGAAAAAGCATGCGCACAGCAAAGGAGAACTGGATAGAAGATCAATGCCAGGAAATAGAGAACAGTCTGAACAAGAACAACAGCAGGAAGCAATAGGTAAAATGCTTGTACATTATCACATTGGCATTGTAATGCCCTGAAAAAGGTTATTAAAAACCGAAAATTTGGCAATTCAAATTGAGTGGATAACATGTTGTCGTTTTAAAAGTGTTTTTATATCTATATAAGTATGTGTGTTTGTTGTTTATCGTTACATTCGTTAAATCGTTAAAGTCCATAGCGATGGTGTTGTGTGCACGGCAAAGCATACTCTAATCAGTCAGTGTTGATTGTGGCAAAATGCTATATAGCAAATTGTTATTAAAACCGGATCACCGTGGACATCTTAAGCGCATCTTGGCTGATTTCCTGGTTAACCCACCACAGAAATTAAAGGGGAGTAAGAACTGACAGAAGGGTTAAATGCAGAAGAGATGTAAATGCAATCTTTTTTTATGAAGGAAAAAAAAGGTTTATTTTCTTACATGAGCTGCAAACGTTTTTTTGTGTTTTTTTTTCTTGAGTGCGAAAGGGGCTTTTGGGCCTAAGGTCTCGCTAGGCTTGTTGGCTTGGGAGAAGAGAGAGTCAATACCGATGAATAAGATGATTTCGCTTGAACAACCCTTTCGGAGTGGGAAAGCGTGTGAAAAGAAAGCAAAAGCAAGATGGTGTGCTATTCCAACCTATTCCCAGCGTACGTAACGGAACCAAAAATAAACCCACGAAAACACCGTATCCAGCAGTTTCTTATTTCAAGCGAAGCTAAACAATGGATTCCCACCCCTACTCTCCTTTCCCTCGTCATATCAAATGTCTTTAAAATGAAACCTATATCAGCGAATCTTGCGATATTGCGTTCAGCGGACGGATGTGTGACAAGGATTTTGTCCAGGTCGATTTCTACGTATTTCCATTTTTTTCCAGGGAATTCAAGGAAAACATTTCTAAAAACAATATTTTGAGCTGGTCCACTTTTCTCGAGTGTGAAAGCTAGTGTTGGCATCTGTTGACACGTGGTGCAGCGTCTTGATTGACAAGTGTTGGAGAGTAGACTTTCAGCCCTGAAGGAGCTCCTATTACTCTCAGTGGACCTTCCGAGTTTAGAGTGGCAGTGATGATATTGAGTGTGAAATTGCGAGGAAACCAGGAGAGAGGCTAGAGTAGGAAGGATTGAAGAAGAGAATAAGAGAGAGAGACAGAGAATGAGAAAGACAGAGAAAGAGAGAGGGAGAGAAAGAGACAGAAATTGTATTCACAACAAGGGTGCAGATTTTAGGCGAGAGTCTAATCTTACAATAGTTCAGAGAGAGAGAGAGAGAGAGAGAGAGAGAGAGAGAGAGAGAGAGAGAGAGAGAGAGAGAGAGAGAGAGAGAGAGAGAGAGAGAGAGAGAGAGAGAGAGAGAGAGAAAGAAAGAAAGAGAGAGAGCGAGCGAGAGAGACATAGAGACATAATCAGAAATTTTATTCACAACAAGGATGCAGATTTTAGGCGAGAGCCTAATCTTACAATAAGCTCAGAGAGAGAGAGAGAGAAAGAGAGAGAGAGAGAGAGAGAGAGAGAGAGAGAGAGAGAGACGTCGAAGAAGAAGAAGAAGAAGAAGAAGAAGAAGAAGAAGAAGAAATGTCTGACGGGATAAAATGAGAGGGAGCATTAGGTTAAAAAACAATAAATTTGAAAAAAAGGATATGGGTGCTTTTCGGCGATTCTTCTCTCCATATGCATCCTTCATCCACCTTTTCCCAATATAACTTTCATTTGCCCCTTTTCTGTCCATCTTCACTATCGTCTTCGACGTTCTCGGGAGAAAAGAAAGTATCCTTTTTCCTATTTCCTTCTAAATGCCTTCTGGAAGCACGCACGTCTATTGCTACCGCCTCCACTAACAGTCTTGCGTCCGTAATCAGCCACAGACCTCTTCTCGCTTCCCCACTCGGCTTAATTCTCACCCTGGCCGATTCCAGTTTCCAACGGTTCAATAAATAACCGGATTGGCTTTAGCCTCTTTCAAAACCTGCCTCCCAAATCTTGGTCTGGACTTGGGATTACTCATCCTGATTATGATGGACTGGGTCGAGTGGGCAGAAGAATTCTTCGTCAATTGAAGTAGGGTTTGTGAGGCGGGGAGGCTTCGGATTAGCTGGAGCGGATTCGGGAACTGTCATATTTTCCTTGAGTGTGAGCGGAAGTTGGTTCTCTCTCTCCCTCTTTTTCTCTCTCTTTCTCTCTCTCTCTCTCCCTCTCTATCTCTCTCTCATTCCCCGTACCACTACCCCCTCCAATTACTGTCGAGAGTCGAGACGTAGTGAAAACAAATCTGGTTTGGATTATAGACCTGCAAGAACTGGTACCGGAAAAGAAGGGTCTCGGTGGAGACTCAGAAACAGAACCCAGAGAAATCAAATGAAGGATGAGGGAAAGGGGTGGGGGGGGGGGAAGGGTAAGGTATCAATTTCTTTATGCATTTTTAAACGTTCAATGTATCACACCATCTGAATAATGTTCCATCAAAACAAACTATTATTATTATTATTATTATTATTATTATTATTATTATTATTATTATTATTATTATTATTATTATTATCATTATTATTATTATTAGGATTTTTATAGCGCACTTATCTCGCAGTACTTGACCAGACTCTAGGCGCTGGCCGATACAGGATCTAACTCAAATCGCCCGAGACGCCCACCCGCAGCCTTTGGGCTGCATGGTCTGACGCCCGCACAACTGAGCACTATCCTGGCCAGCCAGGGATGGGGGAGAAGGACCAAGTGCATGCTGGGTGTGTTCTTGTTACCGGCACTCACCCGTCTAGGACATGAGCGACAGGATCTGTAAAGTCCGTTATGATTGGAATGTATGCGACACACAGACTAGACCTCGGTTTATACTCTCATCCGAAGGCGTAGGAAACGGGAGTAAAGTGTCTTTCCTAGGGACACAACACAATGGCCCGGACAGGGCTCGAACCCGGGACCTTCAGATCCGCAAGCCAAAGCACTACCAGTAGACCACCGTACGTGCCTCTCGTGAAAGTCATCAACAATATTCCTAATAACACATGCATACATCTTAAAGGAACCCACTTTAAGATTTGTGGTAGATTAATAAAGCACTGCTGGTAGTATTTGAGGTCTGTAGCCAGTGTCTTCTGTTACTCCTGCGATATGTATTGTACCCACCCTGACCGCGCCCCCTCCACAGATCCTTTTAACATTCGCAGTGAGTGTTACCCCACTGAAAACACAAGCTTACAGCAAAACATAACTCTTGTTTGGCCAAGTGGGCTAAGGCGGGACTAACTTGCCTTGTCCACAAGCCATAAACCAATGGCGCCAACAGGTGTGGGTTCGATCCGGCATCTGGGCGTTATGTTTCTCCAAATATTATGTACTTTCGACTCGGGCAACGTCTCGGGGGTTTTCTCCGGGTACTCCGGCTTGCTCCCCCAGCAAAATGTCAAAATCACAAATAATGTTAGGTAGGTTGGGTTTGGGCGCACCACTGGCTGCGACTACGCCGTCCCCAGGGGAGGCGGCCCGGAGTTTCCCGATAGAAAGGGATAATAAACTGCAATAAAAAAAATAAATAATTATTTTTGAAAATGAATAAATTTCGTAGTTTTTATGCCTATTAATAGCAGCAGGCGTTGGCAAAGCCAGCCAACATTCTGGATTATAAAACAGAGGCTACCACAGCCGGTAAGAAACAAAAACATTTGCTCGTAAGGATTTTCGTTTTAGGTTAATAACAAAATAGACCATAACCTACCGAAGACATCAAAGACACACTCTTCAGCTTCGTTGTTCATTCAAAAACTAGGGTGAAAGGTCACACGGTTAGGGTATTCGATGTATCATTAATCAAGAGAAATCAGTCCCTGTCAGAGCGGAATTTGAAAATTCCAACTGTAGCGGTTGGGTTGCCCAACGAAAGCCCACTGTATCACTGTATAATGTTATAACAAAGCCCATTGTATCACTGTATAATGTTATAACAAAACCCACTGTATCACTGTATAATGTTATAACAAAGCCCACTGTATCACTGTATAATGTCATAACGATGTCAATTTTTTGGAGAAAAAAAAATCTGTTCTTGACAAAAGTAAACAAAGCCTTGGAATTGGCGAGCTTTTTTTTTTGTTTGTTTAGCAATATCTCCAGGAAAACGGCAGTTTGGGAGAAGAGAAAGTAGTCCAAACTACCTATGCTGAGGTTGTATTAATGCGCACACAACAACAAACAACCAAAACAACAACAAGAAAATCTGATGAAGGTAATGACCTTGGAATGGATTTTCAGTCACCATCCTTGACAGTAAGAGACTAGGAGGAGGTCCTGGATGACTATTATTAGTCACTCGCTAAATCCACTATTGGCTCAGAAAATCGTTGTTTGCGTTCTGTCAGCGTAAAGCATAATTACTGTCAGTTATAACTCTTTAGTAGTTTAAAAAAAAAGATTTTCAATAATTTTTTTAATTCTCCAGTCATAGCGGCACACACACCAAGACACACACCCACACAAATACACAATGAAAATCTATCCACACAATAGGGCCACCGCTGTTGTCACTACTAACATCGCGAGTCACAAAGGTTCTTTATTTCTTCTTTTAACGAGCGACCTTTGGACTGGAGACAATCCGTGCAAAGTTTCCCTTGTATGTAGCCACGAGCACCAGCAAAAGTAAGGTAATAACAAGAAAATGTGCGTGTGTGGGTGTGTGTGCGTGTGCACTTGAATAAACGCACAATTGGGTTGCAGACCTTGCCTTTCTTAGTGACAAATGGGTTTATTTGCTTGGAACCCACTTTTTTCCAGGACCCCACTTTTTTCTAAGTTCGCGGGAGTGCTTTTTTAGAACATGGGAGTGCAGTTGTAGTGCATGAGAGTGTTTTCAGCACAAAGGAGTGCTCTATCCGGGACGGATAAAATACAGTCAATTTTTGGCCAATTTTGAAGAAAGTTCGACCTATTTCGTCCCCTATGGAGACGAACTAGGTCAGCTTTTGAGACGGAAAGAGCCAATTTGAATTGGATTCTTACATTTTTAGGAAAAGTTTGCGCTCTTTCCGTCGAAAAAACACTTACCGATTCCTACATTCTTAAATAAACCCAGTTCTGATGTATTGCAAATATGTGTGTGTGTGTGTGTGTGTGTGTGTGTGTGTATGTGTGTGTGTATGTATGTATGTGTGGCGATGTAGAAACGCCGTTATTGTTACACATTCTTTATACTCTACCTACGTTATTTTGACGGCCCCGTTATATTGACGTCAAAACAGTGTTCCGTTAGGGTTAGGGCTGTGTTAGGGTTATGTTAAGGTTTCGGGATAGGGTTTGGGTTAGAGTTAGGGTGTTAGTTAAGATTAGCTTCAAAACATTAACACATTTTTTTAAAACATAACAACGTATGCGGCGTTTCATAAAAGTCATAACCCCGGAGATTTTACAAATGCGCGCGCGTATGTGTGTGAGTGTTTGTGTGTGTGTGTGTGTGCATGTGTGTTTTTGGCGATGTAGGAACGCCGTTATTGTTGCACACTCTTTATACTCTATCTATGTTCTTTTGACGGCCCGGTTATTTTGAGGTCAAATCAGTGTTCCATTAGGGTTAGGGCTGTGTTAGGCATAGGGTTAGGCACAAGTATATCAACTAACAAGTTAGTATCTCTCTTCTATGTCTCTGTCGACGTGCGCGTACAACCGGTTGCTTCCCTTTATATGCTTTGCGCTCCATAGAGCGTCATCGGCCTGAAATAACTTTTTAGAAACTTCAAAACCCAGGGGAATTATGGGTAGAGAAATCCTTTTCTGAATTGACGTCAGCCAAATCCTTCTTTAGTTTCTTTGCTCGAGCAAAGGCAACCTCATAGGTATGGAGCACTTCGTCCATTATAACTCCATCGCTGATATAACTGCTGACAAGTTTCTGCCTTTGTTCACTACCAGAAATATGCAGTTCCTCTCCCAACTTTCGTTTCATTTCAGCGAGCACATCTTCGCGAGAACAGATTTCCCAGAATTCTCTATTCTATTTTTAGGTTTGGGAAATCCCCGTCTCAGCTTGTGGCTAAACGGGACCACCACACGTCGACTGGGGGCAATACGAGATACTAACTTGTTAGTTGATATACTTGTGGGTTAGGTTAATGGAAAGGGCTTGGGTTAGGGTTAGCTTCAAAAATTGGACAAATTTCAAAAAAAATTTAAAACAACTTATGTAGCCTTTCATGAAAATCATAACAACTGCGTTTTTACACGGCTGTGCGTCTGTGCGCGCGCGCGCGTGTGTGTGTGTGTGTGAAAGTGTCTAAGTGTTGTATATATGTGTGAATTTGTGTGTGTGGGTAGTTGTATTCGTGATGTTCTGAGTATTAGTTTTAGTATTGACGCTATATATAGTTTTGTTAGCGTTATTGTATAAAACGTGTTTGTGATCATTTAAATTATTTCATTGTAGATTTATTGAAACGTATATCATTGTCCTACAACGAAGAATACAAAGCATGGAGACAAGGTGCTACAAAAGACTTCTAAGCATTTCCTATACCCAGCACATTACTAACGAAAACGTCCGACAGACCATCACACACAAACCATTGGACAACACGATGACATACTCACAGTGGTGAAGAAACGGAAACTCTGATGATATGGCCACATCACCAGAGCACCGTGCCTTGCAAAGACAATCCTGCAAGGCCCGGTGCAAGAAGGCAGAAGGAAAGGGAAACAGAAAAAGAGGTGGGAGGACAACATTCGGGAATGGACCTGGCTTGACACTGAGCGAAGCCCTGAGAGTTGCTGAAGACAGAGAAAGATGGTGTACGCTGGTTAAACGATCAACTGTGGTGCCCCAACGACTTACGAGTTACGGGATAGGATAGGATAGGATAGGATAGGAAGTTATTGTACATTGCGTTCTATTGACTGAATGATGCGCTGTGAGCAGACTTCGTGTTTGGTATTGCGTGCTGTAAAATAAGTCATTATTATTATTATTATTATTATTATTATTATTATTATTATTATTATTATTATTATTATTATTAAGGGACCTACCTACAGCTCACGCTCGACCAATTATGCGACACTGGGGCGGAATTATAGACCAACCGGTCAAATGTCATCGCTTTGACTGAGCATGTTAAAGCAAGAGCGAAGGAACACAGCGATGGCATACCTGCAGCTCAGTCTACCATTCTACTTTACTCCCGCCTCTATTATAATTATGTACCTAAAAGAATTATAGCCCAATGTGTGTCTGTACGATTAAAACGAGCACGCTAATTACGAATATTGTGTTCAGGCACAAAGCATGCAATGATAGCGTGCATTGACCTTTGATTAGGTTCTATGCTTCTGCTAGAAAAGCTTGGCATATAATGTTTGTTTGTTTTCGTCGGTCTATATTGTTGTAGCAATATTTAGATATCCAGATCTACCCCGACACAACACATACAGTCTCCGAAGTGAGTAGAACATTCTATGACGTAAGACTGTTCATTTAAATTGGCCAGTTTTATATCTGATAGGGTAGAGTATTCTACGAGGTTCTCTTTTGTACATTGTGAAAACATTATAAATGTATAGACCGACAGACCGTCATTTGATTATGGCTCAAAGTCTGTCGGACTTTGTCGTTAGTGATGTGCTGGGTATAGGAAATCCCCAGAAGTCTTTTGTAGCACACACAAACAGACGCTGTTTGCGCGTCTGGTGGAGTTTATGAAGAGAGGTTTCTTGATTGCAGTTGATGATGATGTTTGCGTCTTTCTCTACACAAAGTTGGAAAACATTACAACGACGACTCTTTTCCTTGTGAACTGGCTGCGGTAGATACGAATTTGGAGCTACAAAGATTCAAGCATCGGGGCTGAATCGACCTGTGTCGTGTTACAGTTCCCAATGAAGATTTCTACTTGAAGCTAACAATATCGCACTGAAACCTCGACGGGAGATCTTTATTTGGGAACACGGGAGTTATAATTCCTTCTTCTTCATGATCATACAGTGTTCGGTATTAACACCAACCATTTTCTATAAAATATAATTGTTTTGTCTCCCACTAGGGTTGTTTCAGCAGATCTTTTATGCGGTTCAGGGGTTGTCCGGTCCTGATTTGGCTCGGAGGAGTCCGCTGGACCTAAAGCAACAATCAATCAATCAATCAATCAATTGTTTTGTCAGCGATCTATAATGAAAAAAAGGAGCATGGCTAATTAGCACTGCGTCTTGACTAGCACTAAGTTACATTACATTACATTACATGATTTTTGCTTTAGGTCCAGCGGACTCTTCCGAGCCAAATTAGGACCGGTCAACCCCTGATCCGCATAAAAGATCTGCTGAAACAACCCTAGCGGTAAAACTGAAAGCTCTCCACCAGCCAGTCACTTTACAATAAAGACATCCCACGCAGGGGACGCTGAGGTTGTACTCTAATTTATCAAACCCCCGTTTATAAAAACAAAATAGAATACAAACATCATTATAAATTATCAACAAAACACATACATATAAAATGCCTACATTGCTAAATAATAACATCATAGGAAGCCCTAGCGACCACCTGGCAGAAAGCGTCCAATATTCCCAAGCTGATCCAACAGACCTCATACACAAATAAGGAGTCTTGTCCCGGAAGAGTTTTCAAGAAAAAAGGTAGATGACTGGGTCTAGCGAAGAAGAAGATAGTTTAGCAGATTGATAGAACAGAGCAGGAATGAGAAAAAGCAAATGAGAAAGACAGCGACAGTGGGAATTTAAAGCACTAAATTTCCAGAAAGTGGGGATACTATTTATACTGAAACCCCCGGCACCCCAACGAAGGAACTAGCACTAACTAGAACATCATACCATATAGAACATAAAGATTAGACAGTGAACCCGAAAAGACCGAAACCAAATTCACCGAGCCTAGTGTGCAATAAAAGGGTACTTTTTGCGTCAGAGACAAACTCGTAGGACAGTGCGAAAAGAGTGTTTGATAGCTGATGTCCATTTCTTATCCTAGCGGAACTAAAAAAATCCATTTTCACCCATCACTTTACAGACACAGGAGGCACATTTGCATTTCTCGTGCGAGTACCCTACATCTTCGACGTAATGCTACTGGCCCGGACTCCCAGCAGTAACTTTTCCTTGACTGCTGAAGGACACAACAAAACAAGGATAGAGTAGATCGTTTTGATTAAAATGAATGTTCAAAGCTGTTTTTGTGTGGTTATGTTAGGACATAATGTATTGTCTACAGTTTATCGATGTCTAAACTGTGATCTTTAGGCCACGGTTAAAAAAAAGCTAACAAACTAGACTTAAATTTAGTTAAGGAGGAGGTAGATGTTTTCTGACCATACATATAGGCTTGGCAACAATCCATCAACGCACCTCCACGCACCAAAGTATATCCTTACCACCCCACCCACCCACGCACACCTCTTTCTCTCTCTCTCTCTTTCTTTCCTTCTCTCTCCCAACCTTTTCTTCCTTAACACCTCCCACCACATCTTCCGCCAAATAGAAAGAGAGAGAGAGAGAGAAGTAGAGAGAGAGAGAGAGGGGGGGAGAGGGAGGGAAGGAAAAAAGAGGGAGCCAATCAGCATCATCTGCAACATCTTACCTCAGTCATCATGGAGGGAGCATGTACCTCGCTGGGTGGGAACGCTTTCCCTTGAGCGCGTGACAGCATCAGATGATGATAGGACCCTTACGAAATGTTTACAGTCGTTCTACGTTGTCAAACGCTATGCCTTTCTGAGGTAACATTTTTTGCAAGCTGCAATCACGGCTTTGCGTTTGGAACACATAGGCGCTCGTATCGGAATGGGAGAAAATTAACGTAGCTGTACTCTAAGTATTAGTATACAAGGACTACAGGGGCCTATGGTTCAGAGGTATCTTAGCACATCATAAGCACAGTTGACTCATGGTGTACGCAGTGTACTTGAATGTCAGACGATAACATTGCACTCTGTGCAGACAGGGGTTCAAAACTGGTTGACGGTCTGGAGTTTAAAATTACCCTGAGACGCTGCGCCCCTACTTATTCGTGTGAGAGTATAAAACAGATATTAGTCTGTGCACGCATGCATTCCATAGTACGGACTATAAAGATCCTGACGCAAAGGTCCTAGACGGGCGAGTGCCGGATACACAAATACACCCACCACGCACTAAGTCTCTACTCCACATCCCTGGTCGCCCAGGATTGTGCTCGGTCATCTGCGCGTCAGACTATGCGCCCAAAACAGACATGGCTGCCTTCTTCTCCTATTTAAGTCTCTGATAGAGATAATAATAATAATAATAATAATAATAATAATAATAATAATAATAATAATAATAATAATAATAATAACGGGTGTTGTTTACGCTTCTGTGATGGTTTCCATACCAATACCAAAAGTGTTCATGTTACCTTTCGATCGTGAAACGGGTTATGAATCTTCTCCTACCAGCGCCAAACTCGTGAAAGCAGTACATATCTTCTACCGCTGCTAAATGCTTTACCTTCTCCGATTCTCAAACAAAACCGGGCAACGATTTATAGTTGGGCCACTTACAGCTGGGCCGATGGTAGATTGTTCTGCTGTGTTTTTGTTTGTGTGTGTCTCTCTATATTTTCGACGGTCACCATGGGAACAAGCCAAGCTGGATTATGCACAGCATCTCGAAATAGAAGCATCTGCCGTAACAGGTAGCTAGCTATGCTATATATTGCGCCACCCAAAAATACTTTCTATGCACCCTTTAACATACTTACATTCAACTTGCTAGAGGACATTAGGCACCAATACGTCCTCGCCTCTCGGACTTCTCGGGCGTGGGTAACGGTCCTCCGCGTGATGATGAGACCCTAGCGATATGTTTACGGCAGGCAAAAGAGAAGTTTATTTGACCCACCACGAAGAAGGGAAGCGACGATCGACAACAAGTAACACAAATAAACATCACCTTTCCCCGAACTGTTGACATCCAAAACAAAAAACCAAAAAAGAAAGAAAGATAGGCTTAGTACTGGCATGCTTGACATTTTGCAGGCGAAGGTTGAAGGTTGATAAGATGAGCTATTACAAAATTCCTTTCGGTCATAATATAATCTTCTGACTGGTGAGTTTTAAATAAAGCTAACACGAACGCCGCTGGCACATCACCAACGACGAAGTCCGGCAGACCATCACACTCAAGCCATTGGACAACACGATGACCTGCTCACAGTTGTGAAAAAACGGAAACTCCGACGGTATTTCCACGTCACCAGATCATCAGGAATTGCAAAGACCATCCTGCAAGGCACAGTGCAAGGAGGTAGAAGAAGAGGGAGACCGAAAAAGAGGTGGGAGGACAACACTCGAGAATGGACTGGTTTGACACTGAGCGAAACCATCAGGGTTGCTGAGGACAGAGAAAGATGGGGCACGTTGGTTAAACGATCATCTGTGGTGCCCCCTACGACCTACGAGTTACGGGATAGGATAGGGTAGGATAGGAACACGAACGCTCTCAAACCCCCTGAAACTTGCTTGCTTGTCCAAAACTCAGTAGTCCATGGTGTTACATAGCTCGCTTAGAACATTGCAGCACATCAGCGTGCTGGGCTGGGGTGAGGTAGAATGGGGGTTAAATCTGTTCTTTCACAAACTATTTGTGAATCTGGATATTGGTGTCCAGCTCATTGACAATCGCTGTGACCAACCTCACTCACTACTTTTTCTCCCCACCACATCTTCCTGCTCCCTCTCCCCACCACCATTCCCCTTTCAAAAATTATACTGAATGTTTACGTCCAAAGGTTTACTCATGTAATGACCTTTTATTTTTGTGAAAACGCTGTAAAAACAAAGCTGTAAAATGAATTGATAACAGCGCACAAACGCGTAAAACCTTGATGATGGGAAATATTATTCATTTTATTTACCGATTTTAATGAAAATAAATACACTTCATAATAAATAAAGGTGTTATTAAATTGGATTTTAAAAAAAGAAAGGTTTATGAGGGAACATACAATTAATTCAGCGCCTCTTGATACGGACATTTTAGAAGTTAACTATTTGTATTATGAAAACGTAACCAACTGTTAATACGCATATGTCCATCAAAGTGGGAACATAAATTGAGTGCCATTATAATCTTTAAAAAAATATATATATATATTAATAATAATAACAATAATGTTAATAATAATGATGATAATAATAATAATAATAATAATAATAATAATAATAATAATAATAATAATAATAATAATAATAATAATAATAATAATAATAATAATAATAATAATAATAAGGATATGTACAAGGCGCTTTTCTTCGTGAGGAACAGTTCGAAGCATTGCATAACGCATTCACAACTTATTAAACATTAGTACAATACTAATAGAGAAGGGTTCAAAGCGTATTGGGGGAGTGGTAAACAAAGTGACTCCCTACACGTACACACACACATACACACATACATGCGCGTGCACACACACACAATGGGTGAAGCAGTTCGAAGATAGAACAGTTCAAGAGAAGACTAGAGAAGAAATGAGCTTTGAGGTTTGCGTTGAAAGTGTTGATATTCGGAGTGCTGCGGAGAGAAAGCAGTAATGAATTCCAAGCAGTTGGTCCACAGAAAAAAAGAAAGAAATGGAACCAACAGAGGACAGGGATAGCCTGAGCAGGAGTGTGTCGGATGAAGAGCGCAAGTTGCGAGGGGGTTTGTAGCGTTGGACATCATCAACAAGGAGCGAAGCCTTTGAGACACTGGTAACAGAAAATACGGGTTTTGTAAAGAATTCTTTGCGGCATGGGAAGCCAGTGGAATGAGCGAAGAAGTGGAGTAATGTGATCAGAACTTTAATTTTATTTTTGAGAATGAGGCAAACGGTAGCGTTTTGAACAGGTTGCAAATAAAGATAATGATAAGGACATCTTGGGAGTTCATGATGTTAATTATGAAAACGTAACCGGATGTGAATAAGCAATTCTTCCCACAAAGTGGGACATAGGACCGGGCTAAAACAAATTTGACTAATGAAGAAGATTGTTGATTTTGCGAGTCACGTAAGCGACTTTTCTATTTATTACTGGAATACATGTGAGAGTGATTTATGTACTCTCTGGCTTCTGAATGCTTTCCCTGCGTACCAGAAGAAAGAGCAAAGTATTCATGTTAGTGCACATCCTCTGTGTGTGTACGTGTGTGGAAGGAAAAGCAAAGTACTCATGTTAGTGCAAAGCAAAGGACTGCGTAACATCATCTGTGTGTGTGTGTGTGTGTGTGTGTGTGTGTGTGTGTGTGTGTGTGGTTGGGTGTGTTAGAGAGAGTTTTAATTCAGAGGCAGGTCGGGTCATCTTTGATCAGAGGTCAGCTGCCCTTTTCTCCGCAATGACTTCCATTTGACAACAGAAATCATTTTAAAGTTTTAATTTAACAGTCAAATTAAATAAAAACATCAACAACAGTAAAGAACAATCAGAAATAAAAGAAGAACTTTCAATTTGGACACAAACGTTTTATAATATAAATCAACAACTACTATACTCGTCAAAATCAAACGTTTTCCACAGCATTCTCGTCAACTCCAATAACAATTATGTATGAAGCGTCATTTGTAAGTTAATTGATTTATTTTCAACAAATCTATAGAACATACATTTTACCTGTATAAAAATGTTTTTAAATATAATATAAACAATTTATTTTATAATAACAGCGATCTCCAAAAACATAATTTTAACGAGAAACCTTTTGTTTTTTTAAATAACAACAACGGGCTTTAATGTCTATAAAATAAATGTTATAATGTATACAATGCATTTTACCTGTACAATGCCATTCGGAGCATTTATTTTACAAACTATTTTTTCGATTGCAGAAAGGTTACATAAGTAATGTGCACTGTCTGCTTGTAAGGGTGATCTTTGTAGTAATTTTCAGAAAGCAATCTTGTATGCAGTTGTTGATGTTTGCTGAATAAAGTTGGAAAACTTTATACGACGACTTCTGCCTTGTTGCTGAGTGAACAGGCTGCGTGGATAAACGAATTCGAATTACACACATCCAGATTCAAGCATCGGGGCTGAATCGACTATTCATAAATAACGTGTAGCATACACACACAACACGTTTCATGTAGACATTGTATTCTCTATATCCGACATCTCTTTACACAGGTAAACAAAAATGCATTTGTTCATATACAAAACAATTTTCTCTTTACACTTAATACCCTCGTCATAATATGCTCTATCACGCATTTTCTCTTTACGCATGGAAAGCAAGAACAACAACAACAAAAAACTTGAAATCCAGTGTGCCAAAAAATAATTGTTGTTTATGGAAATGGAGGCGATAGTGATTGGCAGGAATGTGGTGTCGCCAAGCAGCAAGATTCCAATAACTTCCGCCATGCATTCAAATGATATCTGTTTGAGGAAGCGACGGCCTGCAATTTGCTGTGATACCGGCAAAATGGTTTCCTTCATTCTCACAGAGAGAGAGAGAGAGCGAGAGAGAGAGAGAGAGAGAGAGAGAGAGAGAGAGAGAAAGTTGGGGTGAGGGGAATGGGCGTGTGGGTTGGGTTTGGGTGTGGTGGGAGTGTGGGGAGAGGAAAGGGGGTGGGGGGTGGAGAGAGATGAAAACAAGGAAAAAGAGAGCTTTCAAAAATATGGGTTCTGTTTGCAATAGCATTGGCGTGTAATTTATAGTTATGATTTCTGCAAGACGCTTTCTCACCCTATTTCCCCACCTCCACCCCGCCTATCTACATCCGAACCCCATGAAGAGACTTAAAAAAAAAAACTTTTGACACTGTTTGTATTAGGCCTCCGTCCAGTGCAGTTTAGGGAGGGGGTTTTCAATGGGAAGAATACACATAAATCAACACACACACGCATACACATTTAATATCAATTCAATTGCAGAATATGTAAAATCCAAGGATTTTTTTTCAATTTACGTTTACTTAATTTCCATCTATTTCTTATCTTTTCTTTCCATAACTTTTGTTTTTCACTTTGTATGTAACGTTTGTAACTATTTTTTTAATTTCTTGCCTCTTGTTTCTGTTTTTTTTTCTTTCCCACCCCCCCCCCCTTTCTTATACTTTTTTTTCTATTTCATTTTTTTCTCATTTTCCCCACCATTTTTCTGTTGTTCTCATCTTTAACATTTCCCTTCTTTCCCTTTTTAACTCTTATTTGTTTTAATAACATCTATTTTTGAACACACATACGAATGCTAGAGGCATATTTAGCAATCATAAAACGTCATATCCTTTTGGTAGCACTCAGAGATAGCACAAACAAACCCATTTTTTTTAAAAAGGCCCTTCACGTCAGTGAAGATTCTCTATGTTTTAAGCTGTAGAAAGTGTACATGGCAAGTTTCCTTTGAAATTCAGCAGAAGGGTTTGAAGAACAAAAACAGTTTTAACATCAATAGCAGTGATGTATTTCTGCCTAATAGAATCGTACTTTGGACAGTCGAACAGGAAATGAACTTCGTCTTCAATGCAGCCTGGACAAAAGGGGCAATTACGGTTGACTACATTTCCAGTCTAATACCTTTTGTTTATTCCCAATTCATTAATGCCTAGACGTAATCTGATCAAAGAATCACGAAAGCGTTTAATTGTGATGTCGTTTAGGTACAATTCGAATCTGTGTTCTGTTTTAAATATTCTGTAGATAAAGTACCTATCACTTGAGTTCAGTTTCATCTTCCAATCTTCATTAAAATTCTCGATTATTCTATTTTTAAGAGAACCCAAGAATGTATGTTCATTTCGTGTCCCACCTTCTATCCAGACGTCAATGAAGCCATGTTGTACAGTACTAGACATGTCTTAATTTTACAAAGCCAATTTCTAGCCGAGTTATCTCTGTTCAAAGAATTTCTTAGCATTGTTTCCACTTGTCTGGGGATTCTGGCCGGTGACATTTTAGACAATTTTAACCAGTAGCGTAGAGAAAAAAAAAAAAAAAAAAAAAAAAAAAGAGAGAGAGAGAGAGAGAGAGAGACAACAATTTTATTTAACAAGGGTATAAGCGTAAGCACTGGGTGTGTTTCTTTGCATCTTGCCCTTAGGGCTTGAATAATAATAGTTAGTATAACAAAATAACTTTATAACAATAACATCATAAGGTAACAATATATTCAAGCTCTGTGCACGCATGCACATACGAGCGAACACACACACGCACACTTATTTAAAACAATCCAATGAATAATATTAATGTAGAACTGTAAGTTGCTAATTAATTCATTTTTCATACGTTGTAAAAGATGTATTCTAAAAGATGTGTATTTAGTGACTGCATTGCGGAGCACTTCTGGAAAGTTTTTCCATAAAGCAGAACCTGAATGTGACAGAGTGGTTTTAAACAGATCAATTCTTGGAAATGGGATATTTAGTTTGGTAGAAAAAATTGGCAGTTTTCCTAGAAACGAAAAAGAAAGATATGGGGCCGGGGTGCATTACAAGAAATGATCTTGTGCATGACAATTCCTTTATTAAATGTTAATCTGTTGGCGAGAGGTAGTATGTTGATCTGTTCGTAATCATTCGAAGAGATTTTGATTTTAGGAACAACCGTTTTAATTGCACGCTTATGATTTCTAACTAAAGGTTTCATGGCAATGCCACTAACATTATTCCAAATAGTTGAAGAATAATCTATAAATGGCTGAACATGTCCCGAATAAAATAATTTACGTTAATGCAAATTTAAGGAATTTTAATTTTTAATAATGGATAAATTCTGCTTAAATGTTAATAAATCTTCTTAAAATATGTTGCAACCAAGATAGATTATTGTCTAAAATCACTCCAAGAAATTTTTGAAATTTTACTTCTTCAACTATTTTGATGCAAAGTTTTAAGGGAGGGAGTTTCATAGAGGAACTTTATCTTTTTTGTCTCGTTCTAATTAGCATGGGTTTTATTTTGTCTGGATTAAGTGTTATGTGATTAAATTCAGTCCATTCCTGTAGTTTATTTGCCACTTTTTGCAAATAAGATGCTTGTTACACTCGTTGTTGGTTTTTATCAGTATTTGATTCAGCCCCGATGCTTGGATCCTGATAAGTGTAACTCAGATTCGTTTATCCACGCAACCTGTTCACTCAGCAACCAGGCAGGAGTCGTCGTATGAAGTTTTCCAACTTTATTCAGCGTACATCAACAACTGCATACAATCGCTCAATCGCTTTTCACTTTATCCCACAACCTTTTCAACTCTCAACTGATTCGTTTCGTTTAGATAAAATAAAGTCCCACGTCACAATAGCGAATAGGGGACTGATCTCTCAACTGATTAGTTAGTTAGTTAAAATAGATTAACCTCCCCGGACACATAAGCGTATAGGGGACGGATTCTCAACTGAAACAATGCGGTACATTATATAGAGAACGTTCGAATGTTCCAGCGTGACGCAATTACAACCAATCAAATTAAACTTCGTCATCACTGTCTTACGTCATACAACTTTCTTTACGGTCCAAACATTTCTCAGCTTCTAGTGGATCTATCTAGATGCTTCGATCGATAGTAAACAAGCAACCCTGGAAAATTCTCAAATAATATGGACCGACGAAAATTATCAACATTATACAAAGCTTTTCCTAACTACAACGCAAAATCAAATCAAAGGTAAATACACTCTGTTATTGAATGCCTTGCAAAACAACACGGTCGGATTTATCGTGCGCGTCTCACACGTACTATCGTGCGCGTCGCAAACGTAACAATGCTAAATTACGCATGTCTGTGTTCCTGGAGTGATGTGGTGTCATCGGCAAGATGTAGAACTATGAAGCGGAAGATCATTTATACACAATGTGGCCCAAAGGTAGGTTTATAGTTATTAAACTACCTTTTGTATGGTTGAAGTTACTTGCTTAGAGTAATACGAATATAAAACATTCCTCGGAGTTGCAATGTTGAAGGAGGACATTTTGAGCATCTGAGAAATTAAATCGTTTATGTTTATGTTAACAGGTATAACGAATTTCCCGCTGTTCTAGTGTGGAATTTTCAAATAAATAGTCTACGTCATAACTGTAAACCTTCTTTGGGGCCACCCTGTATATAAATGATCTTCCGCTTTATATGTCTACATCTGTATGTACAGAAAATAATAAAGACCCTACAATCGTTTATTGAGGCGCTCCAGAAGTAACAGCCTCAAACGAGAGAGAGAGAGAGAGAGAGAGAGAGAGAGAGAGAGAGAGAGAGAGAGAGAGAGAGAGAGAGAGAGAGAGAGAGAGCATTTGAAACGGATCAAAAAACATATGGAAGTTCACATGCGCACAAACACATAATATTTACATCATTTCGAGCTGTCGTGAACAGAGAGAGGCAGAGAGGGCTTTAGTACCATCGATGTATTAACGAGTAGAAAGGACTTGAAAGCAGATCGAATGCACTCAATAGAAGTTGAAAAAACAGATTAAAAAACCACTAGACCAAACAAAAATGCTGTCGCTGGCTTCAAACAGACCCGACAAGCCGACAAAAGCCATTACAAAGCCATGAAATCGAACACACACCACGACTTTCATAACGCATCAATCAGTACACTCTCTTACCGCTGGTCCTACTTCGGTCGTTTGGTTGTTGATGTTAACCAAACTTTTTTTTCACTTTCATCGTATTGTATACCTACTAACAATTCTGTACGCGTTGAACGTTAATATCAATATCAATGCTGCAGGATACTAACTCTGTTGGTACTATCGTGCTGTATTAGCCATTTAGGCTTTTTATGAAAATACGATTTACGTTTTTTGATGGGAGTTTATATGACCAGATCAAAGAAAGTTCTAACAAAAGAGTAAACTCAACACCTTCCTGCAAAGGACGATGAAAGCAAAAGTCAAGCATGTTTTTGCTATTATCCCCCCCCCAAAAAAAAAAAAAAAAAAACTATACTTAACTGTCCTTTTAAGTTTAACAAACAAACCAAACATTAGCAGTGATTTTGCGACAAACACTATGTTTTGGGCCTTAACATTGTTCTGTTAAGAGTTTACTCAATTGAAGGACTTTTGTCGGATTGGTTCGACCCTGGGTAGATTCCTTTGATCTAATTGCGAGCGCAGTTAGCTCAGTGGTGTATGCAGTGTACTGGAATGTCAGGCAATAACATGGCAGCCTGCACAGGCAGTGGTTCAAAGCCCGACAAATGCTTGGAGTTAAATAATAATAATAATAATTATTATTATGACTTAAAAAAAATTATCCTGAGACACTGCGCCCCTACTTTTTCGGATGAGAGTACAAACCGAGGTATAGTCTGCACGCACGCATTCCATCGCACGGACTGTAAAAGATCCTGACGCTCATGTCCTAGGCTGGTGAGCCCCGGCTACACCAATACACCCAGCACGCACTAGGTCCCTTCTCCCCAGGATTGTGCATAGCCGTCTGGGCGTCAGACTATGCGCCCAAAGGTAGCAAGTTGGCGCCTCGGGCGCCCTGAGTTAGATCCTGCATTAACCACTGTCTTTTGAAGCTCTTTAGGTAGAAGAGCGCTGTATAAGAGCGATTAAGTAACTACATAAAATGAACTGTGAATGTGTGAATGTAAACATGGCATTGACTGGCAATGCAAACCGTAGCCCTTTCGAGGTCAAAATGGTCGGTAAATTGCGAGTGACAATGTTTTCTACTGATACTTAGCGCAGTGGGTTGCAGTAGCGTCCTCTATAGCGCAGGGGTAGACATCCATCTCTGAGTTTTGGGTGAACCACTGCAAAACAATAATGGGAGATAATCCTGTCCAAGGTGGACCCTTCTCTAAGTCAGCGCCACGGAGTATGATGATGTCCACAATGTGGAAGATACCTAACTGCAGTTAAGTCGGCCAATATTGGATAGTAGTAGTAGTAGTGGTAGTAGTAGTAGTAGTAGTAGTAGTAGTAGTAGTAGTAGTAGTAGTAGTAGTAGTAGTAGTAGTAGTAGTAGTAGTAGTAGTAGTAAGTTGGGGAAAAAAAAGGCCGTGAAGCCTTTCCAAACATCTCTTCTCCTTCAAACTGTACGCCGAGTCTATATGCATGCAATTTACCTAACAGACTATTCATTAAACTACTACTACTACTACTACTACTACTACTACTACTACTACTACTACTACTACTACTACTACTACTACTACTAATAATAATAATAATTCATCGATGATCCCCCCCCCCATTTCACATCCACTAAACGGGTTTTAAGGCCCGGTTGTTGATAATTAGTCTGCAAAGTCTTTAACAGACTTTCCGATCTTTGATTAGTGTGGGCATGGTTTAACTAAAACAAGCAAAGTTAAAACGGCAGCTGGATTGAAGACAAACGAGAAGATGTTAATATTATAGATAAAAAGAAACGAAACATTTAGGTAGAAAATAAACAACAAAAAGAGTATTATACCGTTACTGTAGTTCAGGTTCTTAAGGTACACTTCCGAATCTCTGTCTGTCTGTCTGCATGTCTCTTCTATATTTCCAGACCTGTGCACATCTACGGATTTTCCGTATTTTCTCCGATTTTCATGAGCAGAATACGGAGCTACGGATTACTTATTAAAATTCCGAAATTCAGATTTGTTTATATTAAATTTTTTTTTATACTTTTTTTCTGTTTTAAGATGTTTTTGACTAGTTGTGCTTAAAAGACGTTTTTCGAACCGGAAGCGCGCGTTTGTTTCTAGTTCGTTCAGCATTTGTGTGGTTGCAACTTCATACTTGTGATTAAAAACAAATTATGGAGCCAGCTTTGAAAGATAAAAAAAAGAGTGAGAAGAGATAGACCTAGTAACCAAGTTAAAATCATTATTAATCTGTCCAGCCATACATTTTGTTAAATAAAATATTGTCCTAATTTGTATATTTTGATACTCTGCTAATAAAGGTTTTGTTAAACAAAAAAAATGTAACAGTGTTGATGTTTTAGCTTGGCTTGAATAGATTGTAATTCCCATTCTACTGCCTCGTAGTGTTTCAGTTTGTGTGCTTTGTGAGCAGAATTATGTCTTAAACTGTCGTTACAGCTTGCTACTGAAAATTTTTAAAAACTACTGAAATTTGGTTTGTTTGCTACTGATGAGCATTTTGAGTGTGCACAGGTCTGTATTTCTATAGTTGTACGAAACATCACTATTTTGAGTCTCTGTTAGGTTTCGCAATCGTCATCTTCATCTTCCTATACGCTTGCAAAACATGGAACCCCACAGCAGATCTACAACGAAGAATACGAAGCATGAAGATGAGGTGCTACAGAAGACTCCTGGGCATTTCATATACCCAGCACATCACCTGCAGACCATCACGCAAGCCATTGGACAACACGATGACATGCTCACAGTGGTGAAGAAACGGAAACTCCGATGGTATGGCCACGTCACCAGAGCATCAGGCCTTACGAAATCCACCCTGCAAGACACGGCGCAAGGAGGCAGAAGAAGACGGAGAAAGAAAAAAAAAGAGATGGGAGGACAACATTCGAGAATGGACTGGTTTTGACACTGAACGAAGCCACGAGGGTTGCTGAGAAAAGAGAAAGTTGTAGTACGCTGGTTAAACGATAATCTGTAGTGCCCCTACGACCTTTGAGTTGCGGGATAGGATAGGATAGGATAGTATAGGATAGGAAGGTGTAGCAGAGTAGTACAGTTGGGTTACACACGTGCTTAACGATCTTTTAACGAGCGGTAACAAATACTCCACCGTGAACAACAGTGATGGAATCGTAGGAGCCTTTAAACCAAGAACGCCAAACACTTCTGTTGGAAGGAGAATAGGCTCTGTGTTGGTGAAGGCGTATCGGTGTATTTGTAAATGGAAAATCTGCCCTCTCTCTGGCACACACAATCGGAAGCAGTGATGCACTACGTCTTCAGATCTTTAGCAAAAACGGCAAATAAGAGGCAACTGAAACTGCAGGATATATTGTAGGTGGTTTTGTAAAAAGAAAAAACAAACTGCTGTTTGTCAAGATCTATGTTCCACCGTTGTCGCTCTGTAGTAGAGCGTTCCTCTGGCACACTGATTGACCCAGGTTCGAATCCCGTGCTGACTTTTAAGATGCATCTTTTTTATTTTTACTGTCCATCTTAGTAGTATGATTAGGTAGTAAGTTAGTCATTGTTTATTGGGTCCCGCGGACTGCAAAGAGCCGAATCAGGACCACAGGAGTATGATTACTTTGGTGGTTCAGTGTTGATTTAGGTCCTTGAACCACTCTTCCATGGAATGGTTTTTATCCCCCTCTGCCCTCATCATCATCATGGTGGGTGGGTATAGACGTTAAACTTCGATGTTCGTTCGTAAAATATGTAAGCTTAAAATAACACGTTGGGATGCGGTCGTGCATGGATAGGCAAGACTGCCTTAGCATCTTTTGGAGAAAAAAAAAACACCTAATCACCCACACATAATTGGCAGCAGTGGTCGAGCCTTAAGATCCTTAATTCAACGATTAAAGTAAAAGTGTGTAAAAACAAAGAAATTAAATAATAGTAGTATTTTGTAATTTTTTTTTTCCTTTAGAGAGAACTCTATACTCTTTACTATACAAGGGCCCCTGAATAGATCGTTCATTGAGTAGAGGCTTAGCTTCACTTTCAGAGGTGGTGGATCGATTCTCTGTGGCCAAAGCCCCAATTCGAAGACTTTGCTTACTTTTGTCGAATACGGGTTTACCCTAAAATTCGCATTGTTATTAAATTAAACAATCATAAAGTGGGCTTTCCTTGCTCAAACCAACTGCTACAGCTTGGATTTTCCATTTCGGTTCTCATAGAAAGTGATTTCTCCTGTTTTAACGGTACATCGTGTGATCTTTGACCCTATTTCTGAATGAGCAATGCGGCTTAAAGTGTGCGTCTTTGGTGTCTGGGGTAGGGTTGTGTGAATGTTATCAACCTATAACGAAAACCCTTACGAGCAATTGTTTTTACGGGTTCTGTCTCTTATTGGTTTTGGTAGATGCTATTTTTAACTCCAAAATGCTGGCTAGCCCTTGCAGGCACAAACAGTACGGAATGTATTCATATAAAACATTGGAATTATTTTGTTGTTGTTGTAGGCTTTTTACAGTGAGGCAACACTCATTGGGAATGTTAAAAGGATCTGTCTAGGTGGGCGTGATCACAGTGGGTCCCTTTAAGTTGTCTCTAACAATGGAACATCTTCTTCATCACGGCAAAAGCGACAGCATGAACCTTTAAAATTAAATCTGAATATTAATGGTTCACAGATTGAACAAGTTTCAGAGCACAAAGTCTTAGGTATTATTATTGATCAAGATTTTACACGGAATTCCCAGATAAATAATACATGTAAAAAGTAATCCAAAACTCCATTTCTTCTTTGCTAAACTAAAACCTTACATTGAATCTTCTGCCAGAAATATTTTCTTGCAAGCCCATTGTCTATCGCATATTAACTATGCCTCTGTTGTATTGTCTAATGCTTCAGCAAATCAACTAAAAAGACTGAATCATAGACGTGGGGTTAGATTAATCTCAGATAATAGAGAATTAGCAACAGATGAAAAATTAACAGATCTTAAAATACTGCCTTTACAAATACAATTCCAATATAATTTAGCCATACAGATGTTCAAAGTAAAAAATTATATAGCGCCTTCTTACTTACGTGATCAACTAATGTCATTTCCTACACAATATCATTCTGAAAACTACAGACTTCCATAACCACGAACTGACATTTTTAATCTAGCTTCTCTTTTAAAGGCCCCTGTTATGGAACACTCTTTAGAACTAAAAAATGCACCGTTAAACAGCTTCAAGTACAAGATTTACAACATATTTCCTAATAATTTCAAAAATCATACATTATAGCATGCATCAATTGATTTTCCTCTTTCAACACCACCCCCCTCTCCTCCCACTCAGTCCTTCAAGCCTCTCTCTCTTTATTCAATTATATGGTTCCAGTTAAATGTTTTATATTGAATATTGTTAGTTTCCTTGTTACGAAGTTAGCTTGTTTATTCCTTTAATTTTAAACCAATGTTTGTCTTTTCATGAATGCGGATGAATGATTCAACTAAATGTGTGAGTGATTGAAAGAAGGGCTGATTGTAAGATTAGCAAATTAATGCTAAAATCATTTTCTTCCTGTAATAAAATATTGAATCTGGATCTGAATCCATCAGCTTGGTAGTGGAGGTTTCAGTGCATGCTGGGTGGATTTTGCTTAGCAAAAGGTTAATAATGTTTTTGTGTTGTTTTTTTTAATCTACCTTTGTACTGGGTAGCGCCGCCGTACTTTCTGTTGAGTAGGCATATCAGATTTAACTCGCGTCGGAGACAAAAATAATGATATTCCTTTTTTTATTTTTAAAAAGGTAAAGGTAAAGGTAGTCCCATAGCCTTGTGGCCGTAGGGGAGCGTGATGTTGGAGATCACACTTATCTTGGGCCAGCGTAATGAGGGTGACGCCCATCTCTCTCCCTCGCTGCTTTACCTTCCACACCCTTAAGAGAGTAGGTACTCAGTCACAGTTGAGTCAACTGGGGGCGTGGTTATTTGTCACTTCACGTTTTTGCCGTCACCCATCCAAGTGCTAACCGCACTGGATGGTTCTTAACTTGCGACACAGTAGCGAGTGCTCCAACCACTGCGCTGTCCGACACATTTTATAAAACATTTTAAATAAATCCAACTTATAAAAAGCACTTAGTCCTGAGATTTTCAGCAAACTCGGCAAATAACTGAAGCGGAAAGAAAGAAAAAGTAACGTGAAAGAAGAAAAAGCTACCCAAAACAAACGGAGGAAGAGAGTAAGAGCGTTATTAGTAAAAGAATGTTTTAAAAGAAGAATTATGTTCTCATAGTCACAAACACAAGATCACCTTGAAGCTTGAGAAGAGAAAGAGGAACTTTTTTTTTTTAAAGTGGTTTTGTAAGAAGAAAATTCTATACTACCTAATACACAGGATTAGACTGGGAAGTCAAGGCGTGCCACAGACAAGATGATCTGTTTGTATTGACGAAGTCTATTTTCACGAACACCGCGATCCTGGTTTATTTCCAGCGTCTTTTGAAATCCGAGTCAGGTTCCGCTTTAGGAGATAGAGACGTTAGATCCAGAGTATCAAGGCCTAGATAACACCCACGGCTGCAGACCCTGTCTTGGTTCAGAATGATGTACCGTATTGGGCCTAACACTTACAGGGTGATAGTCCGAAATAAAGGATGTTCCAACCCACTGTTCTTAATGTAGTAGGGATGTTCCAGTTCTGTTCTGTTTCTGAAGTGGAATTTCGTTTGTGTTCTTCGATCTTCTTCTTCTTCTTCTTCTTCTTCTTCTTCTTCTTCTTCTTCTTCTTCTTCTTCTTCTTCTTCTTCTTCTTCTTCTTCTTCTACTTCTTCCCGAAGCTCAATTTTAGGTTTGTTTCCTAAGTGTCTGAAGTGAGACTTCGGTTTAATCTTCTTCTTCTTCTTCTTCTTCTTCTTCTTCTTCTTCTTCTGTTAATGAATAATACATACAAACTTAAAAAAAATAATCAGGAGGTAATTATCAACGAAACGTACCAAAGATAGCAATTAAGTTAACAATACAGTCTTGGTGTACAAAATATTTTAGGACGTTAATTGTCCGTGTTCATGAAACTTTCTGTACAACATATTTTGTTTGAATACCCAATTATTATGTTAACATATTAGAAGAACAGGGTATTACTACCACGAAATAAGCCAATAAAAGGAAAATATTTTATATCATACAGACACTGATAATATGGTTGATGTTATTTTTAAAATCACCAGTTGGTAGATTGTTATAATGTTATTATATTTTGATATTATTTTATTTTATTTATTTTATTTTCCTTTTGTTGTCTAATATCACCTAAAGTGGAAAGACGTAAAATTAAAATACTGAACTGAACTAAACTTCTTCTTCTTCTTCTTCTTCTTCTTCTTCTTCTCCTCCTCCTCCTTCACCCGGTACACATTGGTCGAAGGCTGCCAGAAGCATGTTTTACTTGTCGCCTCAACAGGCGATAAAGCATGCTCTCATGCTTCAGAGCACTGCTTCCTACACGCTTCAAGCGCTATAGTGACGGAAAAAGCGCAATTTCACTGTAGATATATACAGAATGTTGCTCTACAACATTCCGCTCTTTCCGTCTCAAAAACCCTATTGCCTTGTTGGATTCTTAAATTGCATGAAACCAAGTGAGGACACTATCCGGCGTCAACAAACGGTTCAAAAGCATTGTCAAACGGTTCGTAAAAGACAGTTGAACTAATACAGTTTGACCTAATTTCGTCCCCTAGAGGAGACGAAACTTACATTTTTCTATTTTCATGAGTTCACTGCAGTGAAATTGCGCTTTTTCCGTGACTATAGAGCTTGAAGCGTATATAAAGCAGTGCTCTGAAGCATGGGAGCATGCTTTATCGCCTGTTGAGGCGACTGATAACGCATGCTTCTGGTAGCGTTCGACCAATGTGTATCGGGTGCCTCCTTCTCCTCCTCCTCCTCCTTCTTCTTCTTCTTCTTCTTCTTCTTCTTCTTCTTCTTCTTCTTCTTCTTCTTCTTCTTCTTCTTCTTCTTTATTATTCCACACCATGTTTCTGTCTGTCTGTATGTCTGTCTTTCTGTCTCCTCTATCTTTTCTCCCGTACCGCCCTTCCTCCTATCCCCCCCCCCCCTTTCCATCCTCTCTCTCTCACTTTCTCTCTCTCTCCACCTAATTGTTTTAATGCAAGAGGAATAGGTCAAATACAATTCAGTTTTAATATAAGTTGCATGCGTTAGATCTTCATTCAGGTGCATTGACCTGCATGTTGTTTTGATAACCGCTTTGTTCCGTGTGTTCTGCTGTGTCAAAATAATATGAGGGATGTGAACAGCTGGAAGACATGTCCAACGTTCAGAGGAGAAGAAGAAGAACGAGAAGAAGAAGACGAATATAAGGAAGGGAAGGGGGAGGATTGAAACAGGTGGCAGAGGAGCAGAAGAAGATGAAGGTGGAAGAAAACAAAAAGGTCAAGAGGAGAAAGAAGAAGAAGAAGAAGAAGAAGAAGAAGAAGAAGAGGAAGAAGAAGAAGAAGAACAACAACAACAACAACAACAACAATAACAACAACAACAACAATAAATATAATGGACAACACAATTAACAACAATAAGAACTATCATGGAGCAATCACTAGTATTTTCCCAACATTGATTCGCCCTTTCAGCTAACTATCTTATTTTTTTGTTCTGCATAATTATATTTTTATTCTTAAACTGCTAGCTCTTCCTTGAAAACGTTCGGAATCAGTGTGGAGATGATCAAAGCAGACAGTTAGAGGGTGGCAGAGAAAGGGCGGGAATGGTGGGTGAGGTATTGGGTTGAGGGGTGGCTACTGGATCTAATTCCACAGACACGCAAATCCCCTTCACCATTTGGGCGCGCATTTGGAGCAGTGGTGCAAGCAACATTACATTACATTACATTATTATTGCTTTAGGTCCAGCGGACTCTTCCGAGCCAAATCAGGACCGAACAACCCTTGATCCGCATAAAAGATCTGCCGAAACAACCCTAGTGGTAAAACTGAAAGCTCCTCCACCAGCCAGTCACTTTACAATAAAGACATCCCACTTATCGAACCCCCGTTTACAAAAACAAAATAGGATACAAACATCATTATAAATTATCAACAAAACACATACATATAAAATGCCTACATTGCTAAATAATAACATCATAGGAAGCCCTAGTGACCACCTGGCAGAAAGCGTCCAATATTCCCAAGCTTATCCAACAGACCTCATACACAAATAAGGAGTCTTATCCCGGAAGAGTTTTCAAGAAAAAAGGTAGGAGACTGGGCTAGCGAAGAAGACAATAGTATAGCAGATTGATAGAACAGAGCAGGAATGAGAAAGAGCAAATGAAAAAGACAGCGACAGTGGGAATTTAAAGCACTACATTTCCAGAAAGTGGGGATACTATTTATACTGAAACCCCCGGCACCCCAACGGTGGATGCAAGCAACGGCCAAGCAGCGAATGATAAGCACGAGAACACGGCAGCTCGTAGAGGCAGTGGTTCGAAGCCCGTTGACGGCTTCAAGTGCCGAAACACAACAAAACAAAACAAATAACGTGAACCTGAGACACAGGCGTAGCTCAGGCGTACTCAAAACGCAAAACACAATTGAAGTATTCAATGTCAGGCAATAGCATCGCAGTCTTTACAAAAAGTGGTTCAAAGCCTGTTGACGGCTTGGATGAAAAGAATTATAACTTTTTAAAAAGTGTTATAAAAAAAACTGACTGTGAGACATTGCGCCCCTGCCCCTTCAGATGAGAGTGTAAACTGAGGTCTAGGCTTTTTATGCACGTCCGCATCCCACCGCACGGACTTTAACGATCATGTAGATCTACTAGACGGGTGAGTGCTGGCTACAGGAATTCACCCGGCAAGCACTAGGTACCTTCTCCCCATTTTCCGGTCACCCAGGATCGTGCTCAGTTGTTTGGGCGTCATACAATGCTCCCAAAGGCTGCAAGCGGGCGCCTTGACCAACTTGAGGTAGACCCTGTATCGGCCAGCGCCTTGAGCAGCTCTAGAGCTAGAAAAGCGCTATATAAGAATGAATTTAAAAAAAAAATATATATATATATATATCAGCATAAAAGGCCGGGGTGAGGGGGAACAGTAGGGGGGGTAGGAGATAGAGAGAGATAGAGACAGAGAGATAGAGAGAGAAATAGACAGACAGACAGTCACAGAGAGAAATGTAAATCAGCAATAAATCGCATTATACTATTTATCGGATATATACATTCTGTTAGTCAGACAAACACGCTCACATTCAGACAAACACGCTCACAATCAGACAAACACGCTCACAGAGAGTCAGACATGCTCCCAGACAGTCAGACAAACGCGCTTACAGACAGTGAAACAAACACTCACAGTCAGACAATCACGCTCATAGTCAGACAAACACGCTCACAGTCAGACAATCACGCTCACAGACAAACACGCTCACAGTCAGACAAACACGTTCACAGACAGTCAGATAAATACGCTCAGATACAGTCAGACATGCTCAGAGACAGTCAGACATGCTCACAGACAGTCAGACAAATACGCTTACAGACAGTAAAACAAACACGCTCACAGTCAGACAAACACGCTCACAGTCAGTCAAACACGCTCACAGTCAGTCAAACACGCTCACAGACAAGCGGTTGTACGTACAGGCAGCGTGCTGGAACTAGCTGATAGTGTTTATAGTGCAACGCAATGCCAAGACCAATCCTCAAGAGAAAGAGCTTGAAATATGATCCCAGTGCCAGACAGTGAAACCACCATTTACAAAATGGCTGAACAAATAAACAATCATAAAGAAAACCCAGTCTGCTGAAATACCGCCATCCAGTGCAGCGCGGTCGTATGTATAAAAAGATCAAGTGTGAGAGATATATCTGTCTGTAGTTTCTCATACTCTGGAGAAACTCTGGTGTATAGAGATCAAACAATACTTTCTCTCCAACCCTTTTGTTTTTAAAGAGTGTATGATGTCAAGATTAAAATTGCGCAAAAAAGGAAAATAAAATCACGTTAAGAGATGAATATTTAATTATAATGATATTCATCCAAAAATTTTTTTTGCTGTGAATATAATATATAGTTGAAACGATCCGTGTAAAACAAATAAATTTGTATTGTATTGTAGTATAATTATTGTAGGCAAATAGACATTTCTTACGCAAATAATAATAATAATAATAATAATAATAATAATAATAATAATAATAATAATAATAATAATAATAATAATAATAATAATCCTATCCTATACCGTAACTCGAAAGTCGTTGGGGCACCACCGATGATCGTATAACCAGCGTACACCATCTTTCTCTGTCCTCAGCAACCCTCATGGCTTGGCTCAGTGTCAAGCCAGTCCATTCTCAAATGTTGTCCTTCCACCTCTAATAATAATAATAATAATAATAATGATAATAATAATAATAATAATAATAATAATGAATTTGGGAGAAAATAGGAATATAATTAAACACAACTCATTAGCCCTTTTCTGCATAAACGGACTCCATCAGTTACAAGACGGCTTGCAGAAAGAGGTGTCCACAAAAAAATCCACTCCCTGTTTCTTGCAATTGGACGCTAGCTCTTTGTTCCAAGTTTTCTATCTGTCTTTGAGCTGACTGCCTTGTTACAACACTGGTTAGGCCAATAGAGGCCCTGGGAAAAAACTTTCTTCAATTTGACAATAAGGGCTTGGAATGTGTGCATAAAGTTGTCATTGATGCTCATGCCGATATTGTTGGTGTCCACATGAAGAACTATCTTCTCCGCATGGGGGTGAATGCCACTGGTGGTCTCGGTTAAGTCCTCCACACCCGCTCCCCGTAGCGTACGGCTTCAGTCAGTCCAGATCTGTCCAGACGACGTGGCACCACTTTACCTATGTTTGAGTCTCCAATGATAAGCCTGCAACACCTGTTGTCCAACTGCGCTTGTTTACATCTTTCCCTTGGGGCTTTAACAATAACTATTAAATACAACTCAAGGTTATAACATTCACTTTATGGAACAATAACAAATAAACAAAGTCATCATTAGATAAAATCATTTTCAAACAATTGAAATCAAATTAATGTTGTTAATATCATTTAACAACATTAACAATTAATGTGTATTTAATTTGTAATGTGTTTTAGGAGAGGTGTTCTAAATGATGTAAATTTAGATGTTGAAGTGCGGAGATCTTCAGGAAAGTTATTCCACAAAGTGGAACCGGAATAAGCTAGACTACTTTTGTTGAGATCATTTCTTGGAATTGGAACATTTAATTTTGTGGACGATCTGGCAGTTGTTTTTTTTTTTTTTTTAAAGAGAAGAAAGATAAAAAGGTGCATTGCCAGAAAGGACCATGTTCATGAAAACACCTGTATTAAATTTTAGTCTGTCGGTAAGAGAGGGAGAGAGAGAGCGAGAGAGAGAGAGAGACACAGAGACAGAGACAGACAGACAGACAGACAGACAGAGACAGATGACACCGATGACGACAGCAGGACGGTAGGTAGGTGGTAAGACGGACGGATGCCGGAGAAATGGGACAGAGAGATGGAGATGGGGGAAAACGGGATTATGGCCACTATTAAACTAGCGGGATTTAAAAGAGGGGGGTCAGCAAGATCATCTATGAGAGAGCCCAGCGGACCCTCAGGCGCGAGGACAGGACAACAGAAATCATTCTTCTTTGACAGAATAAATGGATATTCTACACTGCACCAACAGCGGAGTGGCTGCATGGGCATCTCTCACCCTCTGTTCATCTCTCTCCCTGCACATCCACCTTCCCAAATGTGTATTTATATGCACACAGCCTGTTGCAGCAAAGATCTCGTACAGTCATGCAGTCTGCAACCTCGAATCCTTGAATATATCACATTTAAACAATGGCAAACAACAACAACGTGCAACTAATTGCGGCTTGAATCTGAACGGCAGTGGAAACGTAACGGCCGGCAGTGCAATTTTAAAGGGGATTTGGGAATTCTTATCCGCTTTCTCAGCATGGTGTTATCGTGATGCATTCAGCAGAGATTTTGTACATTATACAATACAATACATCACAACACCGCAACACAATACAATACAGTCCTATACAATACACATACCTGCACATACTTATCATATCCTCTCCCGTAACTCGAAAATCGTTGAGGCATCACCAATAATCGTTTAACCAGCGTACTCCATCTTTCTCTGTCCTCAGCAACTCTCATGGTTTCGTTCAGTGTCAAGCCAGTCCATTCTCGAATGTTGTCCTCCCACCGCTTTTTCTGTCTCCCTTTTCTTCTGCCTCCTTGCACGGTGCCGTGCAGGAGGTTCTTTGCAAGGCCTGATGCTCTGATGACGTGTCCATACCATCCGAGTTTCCCTTTCTTCACCACTGCGAACATATCTTGTTGTCTGACTTTGTTGTTGGTGATGTGCTGTGTATAGGAAATGCCCAGAAGTCGTCTGTAGCACCTCATTTCCATGCTTTGAATTTTTCGTTGCTGTGAGGTCCATGTTTCGCAAGCGTATAGGAAGATGGAGATGACAAGGGAGCGCAGCAGCCTTACCTTCCAATGTAGACTGATGGTCCTGTCTTTCCAAACGGGCTTCAACCTTGTCAGGGCAGCAGTTGTTTGTGCAATCCTGTAGAGGATTTCCTGTCGGGACCCATTGTCTGACACAATGGCTCCTAAATATTTAAAGCTATGCACCCTGTTATTGAGTTGGCCTTGGACTTTGATGTCCGTGTTGATGCCATTGGCGTTGTTGTCATCATTTTGGTCTTCTCTGCACTTATTTCCATTCCTAAAGCTCTGGTAATGATGTCCTGCACCTACAACAAGCACACATTCATCATTTAAACATGTGGTATAAAGAAGCAAGTATCTAGTAGAATGCGGAAATGAAATATACATCGAATATTTTTTGGGAAACTTAACATAGACTGCATCCAAGGCCATTACTGAATAGAGGGAAGTAAACCGGAATAAGCCTACATGAAATGCCTCGAACCCTAAAAAAAAGTCACTAAACGTTCGTCAACTGCGGTAATCGAACCCGCAACCATCGCCAAAGGAAGTCGGTGACTAACAAGATTGCGTCACCAGGCCATTTGAATGGAATATATCGGAGTAAGCTTAATTCCACAAAGACACAAGTAAACACACACACACACACACACACACACACACACACACAAATAAAAAATTAAATACATAAATAAAAATAAACATCGAACAATAAAACTTATAAAATCCCAGTGAATTAATACTAATTTCGATTGTGATTTTTTGACATTTATATGAAGAACACAAACTACGACCATTGCAGATATCGACTGTCAAACAGCGTGCACAATTGCACAATAAGGTTTGGAGTGGGTGGAAGGAAAGGGAATGGAGTGTTGGGGGTGGGGGCCAAGGACACAGAAAGTGAGAAAAACATTCAGGCATAATGCGCTCTCTCCTTTTTGTTATTAAATTAAGACCACTGGTTTCGACGCCTACCTCACGATGCGCTGTTACGCAATGGAGCATTGGCACCGCTCTTTATGATCTGCTGCTGGGAAATGTTGGAAAAGGCTATTTTTGCCAGAACGAGATGTGGGGTGTCCAGAACGGGAGGTGAAGTAAAAGAGAAATGCGTAAAAAAATAGGGAGAGTGAGAGAGAGTGAGAGAGAGAGATTGAGAGAGAGAGAGAGAGAGAGAGAGAGAGAGAGAGAGAGAGAGAGAAGAAGAAAACCGTGAGGGGCTATACAAGCCAGCAGCAAAGAAACAATAAAATATGTGTAGATAATGGGCGAAGGGGAAAGGAAAAATATGAGCAAAGCGAAAAAGCCAATTGGCCAAGGGGACAGAAGGGAGGACACAAGTGATGAAAGGCAATAATAGTGCTCGCCCTTTCCACGGCGGTTTGTTGGTCCATTATTATCACGTGACGATCCCGTCGTGCTTTGTCCATTATGGCTGCTGTTTGCTGCTGTCCAAGATCATTTCAGCCACACCATGCATCTGATAAAATGTTTCCAAAGAAATATAGCAATAATATCGCTCCAGCTTACCACACACAGGAAGAATTTTTCAATGAAAAGCTGTGTATGGCTGCGTCGCTGGGCCTATGATTAGGAACAAGGATGTTGGGCCCTATTAATCCTTCTAGTTAAAAAATCGAAGCTCGGATAATTGAAGCAGTAATCGGAAGACAGTGGTGACGGTCCTTATCTATGTTTGTGGCCAACTTTTGAACCTGTCAGTGCTTAACTGAAGCAGGAGCCAGCCATATTAGCGGATCTTTAGGCGAGACATTTACTCTACTCCTTGTATTCTACACAAACTTCTTGTCCTTCACACTCCTCCCTCCCCGACACCGCCTCCATTCCCCGGTCAATTTAGAATATCCTGTCCTATCCAATCCTATCCCATAACTCGGAGATCGTAGGGGCACCACAGATGATCGTTTAACCAGCGTACTACATCTTTCCCTGTCCTCAGCAACCCTGATGGTTTCGCTCAGTGTCAAACCAGTCCATTCTTGAATGTAGTCCTCCCACCTCTTTTTAGGTCTCCCTCTTCTTCCACCTCCTTGCACTGTGCCTTGCAGGATGGTCTTTGCAAGACCTGCTGATCTGGTGACGTGGCCATACCATCGGAGTTTCCGTTTTTTCACCACTGTGAGCAGGTCATCGTGTTGTCCAATGGCTTGTGTGATGGTCTTTCGGACTTCGTCGTTGGTGATGTGCTGGGTATAGGAAATGCCCAGAAGTCTTCTGTAGCACCTCATCTCCATGCTTTGTATTCTTCGTGGGAGATCTGCTGTGAGGGTCCATGTTTCGCAAGCGTATAGGAAGATGTATATGGCAAGGGAGCGCAGCAGCCTTACCTTGGAATGTAGACTGGTGGTCCTGTCTTTCCAAGTTGGCGTATAGGAAGATGGATATGGCAAGGGAGCGCAGCAGCCTTACCTTGAAATGTAGACTGGTGGTCCTGTCTTTCCAAGTTGGCTTCAACCTCGCCTGGGTAACATTTGTTTGTGCGATCCTGCAGAGGACTTCCTGTCGGGACCCATTGTCTGATACGAATTTAGAATAACCCCGGTTTAATTCAAAACTAAAATAAAACTAAAAGGGACCTACTCTGACCACGCCCAATCGACAGGTCCTGTTAACATTCACAGTGAGTGTTGCCAACTGAAACAAAATAAGCTTACAACAAAAAAAATAACTCTTTCGAAAGTATCTTTATTTTTAATTGAATAAATTCTGTACTTTTTGGAGCGTATTAATAGGTACAGCCGTTGGATCGCCAACCAACATTCATGAGCTAGAAATAGCAACTACCAAACGCGATCAGAGGCAGAATCCTTTAAAAAAAAAAGAAAAAAACAATGTTCGTAAGATTTTTTTTCGTTTTAGGTTGATAAGATATAACTTACCCTACCCCAGAAACTAAATACGCATTCTTCAAGCCGCGTGATTCACTCAGAAATAAGGTCAAAGGTCACGCGGCTAGAGTATCGATGTACAGTTAAAAACAAGGGGAAATCACTCCCTGTCAGAACCGGTGTGACATCGTCAAAGTTCCTAGTATCTTATTTTGACTGGTAGCGACTGGGAACATTCTGATTGGTCGACGCATTACAAAATTCGACGCATGCGCACAGTGCTATCGTAGTTTTAGTGAGGATTAGGGTTAGGGTTTAGGGTTAGGGTTAGGGTTACGACGCTTAAGAATATCGTGAAAAAAACGGCCCGACTTGCTCTTGCGCATGCGCGGTCGCTCTCAGTCAAAAATAAGACACCCGGAACTTTGACGATGTTACACCGGAATGGAACATTCAAACTTCAGCGGTGGCTTTGAGCAAGGAAAGCCCACTGTATCATTGCCTAATGTAATAACAGTGCGAATTTTAGCATTAAACCCATTTTCTCCAAAAGTAAACAAAGCTTGTTTGTTGTTTGTTTGTTTGTATGTAGATTATAGTCACACGACACTTTCGCATATAGGTGACTACTGGACCGATTTATACTGACACCAGCGGGCCAGTTGTTGGTAAAGGGGAAAATAATATGATCACACGTTGACCAATCCGGGATTCGAACCAGCGACCTTTCGGTTACTAGCAAGACGCTCTTACCAACTGAGCTACCCGGCCCCTCTAAACAAAGCCTTCGAATTGGGGCCTTTTAAACAATCTCTTTGTATCTCTGTAGAAACTGCACACTGTCGCCCTCGACCCTTCGCACCACCAGCAAGCTGACGCTTCAGCGCCGGATCAAGGACACAAATATTATTAAATAATAGGGAAAGAGAAAAGCTATAAAGAGGAATGTCCCGAGAATACATGATATACCTAAGTTTGCCTAATCCCTGAGAGGATTGCAACACGTGAAAAGTAATGAAAATGCCGGAACACGTGTTATGCATTAAGTCCCCCACAACGAAATAAAGAAAAAAACAAGTACAATAGGACTAGGAGATGAAAGTCCAAATAATGGAATAAGCCGCACAGTTGAATAAAAGGTGTAGGCAACTATAAGGGCTTTGCCCTCTTTCAAAGAGTAATGGAATGTTGTATGACAGTTTGTAGGAAGGTTAGAAGTAGTAACCTCATCGGACCATAACAAGGGGAATAGATGAAAATGTTTTTTTGTGTGTCTATACTACAAAACAGAGGGTTTAGGGAGGAAAGGTATGTCCTTCACGACTATATACTTTGAATGGTATTGTTGGAATATGATCTAAGCGCAAGTAGTAAGTACCGTTGCTTGTTAGTTGATAGGTTTTGTTCCATGCTAGTTAGTTATTCATTGCCTACAGAGTGCAGAGGACTGCAAAGAGCCGAATCGGGATCACAAAATCAGGGCACAACTTGGTTGAAAATGGACTCACCCCTGATCCGTATAAAAGATCTGCTGAAACAACCCTAATGGTAACACTGAAGGTACTCAACCAGCCGGTCACTTCACAGTAAAAGCATCCCACGCAGGGGACGCCGAGGCTATACTTCAATTTATCGAACCCCCGTTTACCAAAAGAAAAATATAATATAAACATCATTATAAAATATCAACAAAATACAAACATAATAAAATGCCTACAATGCTAAATAAAAATATTATAGGAAACCGTAGTGACCGTTTGGCAGAAAGCGTCCAATATTCCCAAGCTGACCCAAAAGACCTCATAGACAAATGAAGAGTTTTGGAAGAGTTTTCAAGAAAAAGAGGTATGTAACTGGTCTAGAGAAGAAGATACTATAGTAGATATATAGAACAGAGTAGGACTGAGAAAGAACAATGCAAAAAGACAGCGACAATGAAATTTAAAGCACTAAATTTCCAGAAAGTTGGGATACTATTTATACAGAGACACACGGCACCCCCACGGGGGGATTTGTTTCATGTATTATCATTGTTGTTTTTCCAGACTTATCTGAGATAACCCCCGTTGGGGTGCCGGGGGTTTCAGTATAAATAGTATCCCCACTTTCTGGAAATTTAGTGCTTGAAATTCCCACTGTCGCTGTCTTTCTCATTTGCTCTTTCTCATTCCTGCTCTTTTCTATCAATCTGCTATACTATCGTCTTCTTCGCTAAACCAGTCTCCTACCTTTTTTCTTGAAATCTCTTCCGGGACAAGACTCCTTGTTTGTGTATGAGGTCTGTTGGATCAGCTTGGGAATATTGGACGCTTTCTGCCAGGTGGTCACTAGGGCTTCCTATGATGTTATTATTTAGCAATGTAGGCATTTTATATGTATGTGTTTTGTTGATAATTTATAATGATGTTTGTATTCTATTTTGTTTTGGTAAACGGGGGTTCGATAAGTTGGGGTGAAGCCTCAGCCGTCCCCTGCGTGGGATGTCTTTATTGTAAAGTGACTGGCTGGTGGAGAGCTTTCGGTTTTACCACTAGGGTTGTTTCAGCAGATCTTTTATGCGGATCGGGGGTTGTCCGGTCCTGATTTGGCTCGGACGAGTCCGCTGGACCTAAAGCAATAATAATGTAATGTAATCTGAGATACATTGAAACCGTCAAGAAGGGAAGGGAGACAGGGAATCAGAACCAGTCAAATGTCTGTCTGGCGGACAATTGGTCAGTCCGTCAGTCAGACTGTCCGACGGTCAGTCCGTTGGAAGCAATATCTCGAGGACCACTGAACGGATTTTGACCAAACCTCATAGGAACCTTGCCTACGTTAGTGGCCTGTTTCTCGTGCCATCATATTCACTCTACAGCAAAGCTCAAAGCTCTGGACACATCACTGGAGTCATTTAGTTGCTAAGCACGTTTTGCTTAATATCGTGGACCGTCCTTCAGTAGAAGTCCGGTTGTTTATTTACCGCGAAGCATGTTAGATCATTTGTCATTGACCCCTCCCCCTCATCCCCCATCCTCTGTTGGGTCAGCTTGGGGATATTGGACGCTATCTGTCAAACTAGTCACTAGGGCTTTCTTTGGTATTATTATTTAGCAATGTAGGGCATTTTATAAGTTTGTGTTTTGTTAATATTTTACGATGATGTTTATATTCTAGTTTGTTTTTGTAAACGGGGGTTCAATAAATTACTGTAGAGTAAAGCCTCAGCGTTCCCTGCATGGGGTGCCTTTTATTGTAAAGTGACCGGCTGGTGGAGTGCCTTCAGTTTTACCATTAAGGTTGTTTCGGCAAATCTTTTATACGGATCAGGGGTGAGTCCTCTTTCAACTAAGTTGTGGTCCTGATTCGACTCTTTGCAGTCCGCTGGACCCTATAAACAATGACTTAGTAATAACCAATTCGTCATTGGGCTTCACTATTTTCTAAACGCGTATCTAAAAATTGGCTCCCATCCTGTCCTACCCTATCCTATCCCGTAACTCGAAGGTCGTTTAACCAGCGAAATCCATCTTTCTCTGTCCTCAGCAACCCTCATGGCTTCTCTCAGTGTCAATCCATTCTCGAATGGTGTCCTCTCGCCTCTTTTTCTGTCTCCCTCTTCTTCTGCCTCATTACACCGTGCCTTGCAGAATGGTATTTGCTAGGCCTGATGCTCTGGTGACGTGGCTCAGCCCATTTTAATAATGATTTGCTTTCAAGTAGTTCAGATAGTGGCTTATCATTTAATGTTTTCTGTTTGTTTGGTTAGGATAAAGCTGAGTAAATAACACCGCTAATAACATTACCACAATTTTTTTTAAGAAATCGACTGTGAGCGTGTGTTATGAAATACACGTGAATGGCTTGCCATCTTTTAAATGTTTGTTTAAAGAGAACTTGCTGGGACTGTGATTGTCGCGTTTTGGATGAACCTACCTGCAAACATCACCTGTTTTGTTGACAAATAATGCAAACAAATCTTACGTCTGTTAGAGGTATGGTAGGTTCTATTTTATCAACCTAAAACGACAAACTTTACCGAGCAATTAAAAAACATTATTATGTCTCCTACCGGCTTTGGTAGATGCTATTTTTAGCTCAATAATGTTGGCGAGGGTTGCTAATAATAAGCACACAAACTACGGAAGTTGTTAATTTAAAAATACAAAAAAACGAACAACTATTCTTTCGAGAGAAATAAGTTGCTGTTGTTGGCGTTGTTATAAGTTAATTGTGGAGCAGTACTCACTGTGAATGTTAAAAGTATCTGTCGAGGGGGCGTGGTCAAAGTGGGTCCCTTTAGGTAGCGCAATTATCCGCTGCACGCACAATACATATCGCAGGAGTAACAGAAGACACTGGCTACAGACCTTAAATACTATCAGCAGTGCTTTGTTAAACTACTACAAATTCCAAATGCAAACAAAAGTGCTTTATTAATGTACAGTCCATCTCAAATACTACCAAAGAGCTTTATATTCTACAACCCATCTCAAATACTATCAAAAGTACTGTCCTATCCTATCCTATCCCGTAACTCGAAAGTCGTTGGGGCACCAAAGATGATCGTTTAACCAACTTACTCCACCCTTCTTTGTCCTCATGCCTTCACTCAGTGTCAAGCCAGTCCATTATGAAATGTTGTCTTCCCAACTCTTTTTTCTGTCTCCCTCTTCTTTTGCCTCCTTTTAGAATGCTAGAAACGTGAAATATAAATATAACATTGATGTGCAACTCCAACCCCTATTCATTGCAATGCTTGTCATGTACATACATGTGTTCTTACTCAATATATCTATACACATACCCCTTGGGGTCATGAGCAATCTTGCCACTGTAGATTGTTCTAACCTATAAAGGGAAAAGTGAAAGCCCCAGTTGAAAACCTGTCTTGCCTTTGTAGGCATGACGGATTCACTGCGGCAACAGTTCCCCCCGTTGGAGTGCCGGGGGTTTCAGTATAAATAGTATCCCCACTTTCTGGAAATTTAGTGCTTTAAATTCCCACTGTCGCTGTCTTCCTCATTTGTATTTCCCATTCCTGATCTGTCCTATCACTCTGCTATACTATCTTCTTCTTCGCTAGATCAATGACCTACCTTTTTTCTTGAAAACTCTTCCTGGACAAGACTCCTTGTTTGTGTATGAGGTCTGTTGGATCAGCTTGGGAGTGTTGGACGCTTTCTGCCGGGTGGTCACTAGGGCTTCCTATGATTGTATTATTTAGCACTATAGGCATTTTATATGTATGTGTTTTGTTGATGATTTATAATGATGTTTGTATTCTATTTTGTTTTTGTAACCGGGGGTTCGAGTAGTTGGGGTAAAGCCTCAGCCGTCCCCTGCGTGGGATGTCTTTATTGTAAAGTGACTGGCCGGTGGAGGGCATTCAATTTTCCCACTAGGGTTGTTTCGGCAGATCTTTTATGCGGATTGGGGGTTGTCCGGTCCTGATTTGGCTCGGAAGAGTCCGCTGGACCTAAAGCAACAATCAATCAATCAATCAATCAATCTATACACATGTTATCGTTTTAATGGTTTTGTTTTTGTTTGTGTGTAGTTTCAGTAGAATAATCCATCTTTAGGGCAAGGGCCAGATGTAAAAAGCAGATCACTGCTTATTCTACTACCTTCGTTAAATAAAGAATTATCTTATCTTATCTTGTCTTGTCTTATCCTTGCATCGTGCCTTGCAGGATGGTCTTTGCAAGGCCTGATGCTCTGGTGATGTGGCCATATTATCCGAGTTTCCGTTTCTTCACCCCTTTGAGCAAGTCATCGTGTTGTCCAATGGCTTTTGTGATGGTCTGTCGGACTTCGTCATTGGTGATGTGCTGGGTATAGGAAATACCCAGAAGTCTTCTGTAGCACCTCATCTCCATTTTTCGGTATTCTTCGTTGTAGGTCTGCTGTGAGGATCCATGTTTCGCAAGAGTATAGGAAGATGAAGATGACAATGGAGCGCAGCAACCTTACCTTGGGGTGTAGGCTGATGGTCCTGTTTTTCCAAATGGGCTTCAATCTTGTCAGGGCAGCAGTTGTTTGTGCGATACTGGAGAGGATTTCCTGTCGGGACCCACTGTCTGATACAATTGCTCCTAAATATATGTACTGTACAGTACTGTATTTATGTACAACCCATTTCAAATACTACCAACAGTGCTCTATTAATATTCTACCCATCTCAAATAATTATCAAGCGTGGTAGCATGCTACATTAATGAACAACCCATCTCAAATACTACCAACAGTACATACTATTTTATTAATGAGCAACCCATCTCAAATGCTACCACCATCACTTCATTAATGAACAACCCATCTCATATACCACCAGCAGTGCTTTATTAATATATAACCCATCTCAAGTACTACCAACATTGCTTTATTAATATACAACCCATCTCAAATACTACCAATAGTATCTTATTAATGACCAACCCTTCTCAAATGCCACCAACAGCGCTTTAATAATATACTACCAATCTCAGATACTGCCAGCAGTGCTTTATTAATATAAAACCCATCGGAAATACTTTATTAAATTATGACCCATCTCAAATACTACCAACAGTGCTTTATTAATATACTACCCATCTCTAATACTTTATTAATATACTACCCATCTCAAATACTATCACCAGAGCTTTATTAATATACTAATACCCATCTCAAATACTACCCATAGCATGTTATTAATGAACAACTCCTTTGAAAAGGAAAAATGAACAGAATCAGAGGCGGACGCGTGCAATATGAATACAACAGTCATCATTGTGTGGAGTCCTCATGGCCGATTTCTTAATACGTATATTGACTTCATTTGTGTCCGTTCTGTGAATTGTAGACCAGTGGAAGTATTAGCCTTGACAATAATGTCAATCGAGCTTTTTGCAGTCTACTTCAATAATATTCAGCTTAATCTGAGCGAGTCCAAAATTGTTTTCTTGCATACATTATCTCTCAACAACTTTCCACAGAAAAATACACAAGTGAAAGTAAACCTTAATGGCCTCAGTCGTACCGGGCCTTTAATTTAATCTAGTATAGAATCTAATACAATGTAATCCACTCTAATTCAATTTAATCTAATATAATCCACTTTCTTTCACGTCGTAATATCGTCTAATATTATTTCCCCTTATTTTTGACAACAATCTGGTACTGGCAAACACGCTTGGTCTCCACAAAAAATCCAGACGATGGACATGGCACAGTCCCGGCGGGGAACATCACAACCAGATCGACTACATCATGGTCAAGAAACGCTTCAGATCAAGCATCAACATTGGCAGGACACGCACTTTTCCAGGAGCAGACATTGGAAGTGACCACGATCTCGTGATGATGTCTTTCCGGCTCCATTTGAAGAGAGTAAATACAGCAAAGTGCACTAGGCTGAAGTTCGACCTGGACAAACTGCAAGACCCGGAGGTGGCAAAAATATTTCAGGCCACAATTGGAGGGAAATTTGCACCACTGCTTATTTTGGGGGCAGGCGAAGTAGATGTCAACACCATGACCAATACCTTCAACTCAGCTGTAACAGATGCCGCCACTGAGATCCTTGGCAAGCACCGACCAAAGAAGAAGCCGTGGATCACACCTGAACTTTTGGATCTGTGTGATAAACGAAGAGAGTTAAAAAAGAAAAAGAACACCTCACAGGGAGCTGATGTCTACCGAAAAATCAACAATGACATCCGAAAAGGCATGCGCACAGCAAAGGAGAACTGGATAGAAGATCAATGCCAGGAAATAGAGAACAATCTGAACAAGAACAACAGCAAGAAGGCCTACCAGACTGTGAAGCGGCTGACAAGTGTTAAACAGCCCAAAGTCTCCACTATCCAAAGCAAGTCTGGCATTTGCCTTACAGAAGAACAAGAAGTCTTGGACAGATGGACAGAGTACTGCTCTGACCTTTACAACCATACACCAAATGGAGACCCATCAGTTCTAGCATGTCCCGAGAGCAGAGAAGAAGAAGAAATCCTCCCAATTCTCCGGGAAGAAGTTGAGGCAGCAGTGCAATCGCTGAAGAAAGGGAAGTCAGCGGGAGTGGACAACATACCAGCGGAACTGCTACAAGCAGGAGGAGAAGCGATGACTGATGCTCTCACCATTATCTGCAACAAGATCTGGCAGAGTGGGGAATGGCCTACACCATGGACCCAGTCGCTTGTCATCACTCTTCCCAAAAAAGGTAACCTTCAGGAGTGTGAAAATTACCGCACCATCAGCCTCATCAGCCATCCCAGCAAGGTCCTCCTGAAAATAATACTTAACAGGTTGAAACCACAAGCTGAACAAATCATAGCTGAAGAACAAGCAGGATTCATGGCAGGGCGAAGTACCACTGAACAGATTTTCAACCTCAGAATAATCTGTGAGAAATACCTACAGCACCAACAACATCTATATCATGTGTTCATAGACTTCAAGAAGGCATTTGACCGAGTCTGGCATGCAGCTCTATGGGCAACCATGAAAGTGTACAACATCAGCCCTAAAATTATAGAAGTCATCAAAAGCCTGTATGACAAGGCTACCAGTGCAGTCCTCCATAACAGCGTCATCGGGAACTGGTTCAGAACAACAATCGGTGTGCGTCAAGGATGCCTACTCTCTCCAACACTCTTCAACATCTTCCTAGAGCGCATCATGTCAGATGCTCTTGCAGATCACGAAGGCACAGTCAGTATAGGGGGCAGAGCAATCTCCAATCTTCGTTTTGCGGATCATATTGATAGATTGGCTGGAGAGGAACAAGAACTTGAACAGCTTGTACAGAGGCTTGACACCACCTCCAGAGCTTATGGAATGGAAATAAGTGCGGAGAAGACCAAAATGATGACCAACAACACCAATGGCATCAACACGGACATCAAAGTCCAAGGCCAATCCCTCAACACAGTGCACAGCTTCAAATATTTAGGAGCCATTGTGTCAGACAATGGGTCTCGACAGGAAGTCCTCTCCAGGATCGCACAAACAACTGCTGCCCTGACAAGGTTGAAGCCCATTTGGAAAGACAGAACCATCAGTCTACATTCCAAAGTAAGACTGCTGCGCTCTCTGGTCATCTCCATCTTCCTATATGCTTGCGAAGCATGGACCCTCACAGCAGATCTCCAACGAAGAATACAAAGCATGGAGATGAGGTGCTACAGAAGACTTCTGTGCATTTCCTATACCCAACACATCACCAACGTTGAAGTCCGACAGACCATCACACAAGCCATTGGACAACACGATGACCTGCTCACAGTGGTGAAGAAACGGAAACTCCGATGGTATGGCCACGTCACCAGATCATCAGGCCTTGCAAAGACCATTCTGCAAGGCACAGTTCAAGGAGGTAGAAGAAGGGGGAGACCGAAAAAGAGGTGGGAGGACAACATTCGAGAATGGACTGGTTTGACACTGAGCGAAGCCATGAGGGCTGCTGAGGACAGAGAAAGATGGAGTATGCTGGTTAAGCGATCATCTGTGGTGCCCCTACGACCTTCGGGTTATGGGACAGGATAGGATAGGATTTTTGAGTCAGCCGAATTCCGCCTTTGTTCGACATTTCTCTAAAGTAGTCTTTACTTAACTAATTGATTTATTAATTTATTAGCGTTTATGAAATTTTGATATCCTTGTTCCATTAGCATGTTCTGCGCGGTAATTAATCAATCGACGATTTTTCTCAATTCCTCAATTAGTTAGGGCCTCTGCGGGTAAAATGAAGTGTTTTTATTTAGCGTTTGAAGATTTTGATGTAGACCGGCGTAAGCTATAGCATATTAACCATTAATATGAAGTCAGTTGTTGATTAGGATTTGTAATAAATTTCTTTTGCGTCACACGCACAGTACGATAGAATACAATAAATAAATAAAATTAAAAACAAAATTTCAATAACATTTGAAGTACGAAAAGGAAGTAAACCTCATAACACACAATAGTCACATGAAAACAATGTACTTAATAAGACTGACAATATAATACAAGTCAAAATGCAGAACAGAATGATGGGAAATGTAAAAACAGAAAAAAAATATTAAAAATGGAATCACATCTTTTAAACTCTGGACAATAAATAAGTAAATATCAAATTATACGTAGAAAATAAGAGTCAGTCACATAAGATATGAAGAATGATTATGAAAAGATGATGACCGTGATTTTGTAGACATTACAGTATATCGCACCCACACGAAAATATTTATATATAAATAAATGTTATTTTTAAACAATGTAACTTGTAAGTATAAAAAGAAAACTTGCATAAAATACTTAAATAGCAATTGTCAACATACATAAGCGGGATTTGTAAAAATATGTAATTATCAATGGACCAGTCGCACCAGGATTCAAAACCCGTCGGCGTGCATTAACTCAATAATTAACCTGGTTAATAAAATCTGTGCTTGGATCGTCATCATCATCATCATCATCGCACACACACATCCTCACACACAAAATACACACAGACACACACACACACAAACACACCCTCACACACACTAGTGTATTTGACACTTCTTTATTGATTCCACTAGGATCGCAATAGGGCAGAGAGTGCACAAATCAACGGCAAAGCATAATTTATCGAACGTTTTGATTTCGTTTACCACAGTAGGTTAAACAGCAGAGTGGTTTTTTTGTAAAGTGTTTTGATGAGTTTTTTTCTGGTTATATTCGTTGTTTTCATAATTGTAAACTTTCATGTTTTTGGTCAACACCCGAGCGTGACTATTGTGCGTGATTGAAATGAGCACAGGATTGAATCTTGCTGCCTTTGTCGGCTTCTTTCTCTCTCTCTCTCTCTCTCTCTCTCTCTCTCTCTCTCTCTCTCTCTCTCTCTCTCTCTCTCTCTCTCTCTCTCTCTCTCTCTCTCTCTCTCTCTAACATCTTAATTACAATAAAGCCGTTTTAATGTACAAAATACTAAACAATAGAGCTCCTGATTATTTAAAAGTACTTTTTTAGCAAACCTTCATCTCGTTATTCAATTTTCAGACATTGCCACAGCCACGCTTAGACATATTTAAAACATCTCTGTCATATTCTGGTTCAGGTATGTGGAATTCTCTACCACCAGAGATCAAGGAAAGTAAATCAATAACATTGTTTAAAACTAGACTCCACAAATTTCTATTTTCCATTGCTTCTAATATTTAAGTTGATTGTATACATTTGTTCTTCCTATCTTGCGTCAGTTTAATTTGTTGGGGTGTGAATTTAGCTTGTGAATGTGTGTGGTTGTGGTGGTGGGGGGAGGGGAGAGTAGTAGTAGGGAAGGGGTATTGGAGGGGTATGGGGGGAGGGAGTATGTGTATTTCGGTACATTAATTTTCTTAGTATTTTTTTTTAAATTCTTACCATTGTTAAGGTTTGTGTTAGTTTCAAATCAATTTTATGTTATTTATTTTGTTCTGAATTTTGATTTCTGTTATTTTACAATTTTATTAAGGACTAGCTGTAAGACAGGTCCATAGGACCTAATGCTATTATCCAATTAAAGGTTTCGACTTTGACTTCGACTTCGACTATCGCTCTTTCTTCTCTTACGTACCAGTTCTTTCTTTTTTTTTTTCTTCTTCTTTTTTTCAGTCTTTTTTAAACAATTTTATTTCTGATTCTCTTCCTCTTTCTTTTCGCTCTTCTCAGCAAATACATACTCTTAATATATATTGTTGATGCGAAATTCGCAATACATCGCCTTTCGTGAAATTTCCCATTTTTAAATTTCAGCTGAAGACACACAAATCAATTAAATCTTGAAAATGTGCCCACAGCCACACCGCAATAAACCCATCACTTCTCAGATAACCTCAGGTTTTCAAACAAGACTAAGCAAAGTGGTTCTTCTAGTTTCATGTCCCGTACAAAAATAACTTTCCATACAAAAACCCATCCCACACACACTAGAAATCATCTCCAAGTATCGAAATGCTGCAATTGCAGTTTTGAAGAAGCAAGCTGTTCGATTTCTCACACCTACTAGGAATGGATTTTGAAAGAAGAAAAGTATACGCATATAAGACAACGAGACACATTATTTTATCCGTAAAATAAAGGCAGTCTTTTTAAAAAAAAATATTTATTTGTTTATTTATTGATTTATTTATAGAGTCCTTTCGTGCTAATGATATTTAGGAAATGGGAAAACCAAATAAAGCCAAAAGTGGTTTGATATAAGAGAACAAATAATACATGATATTAAGGATACAGGAAATAATAATCACCTCTTCATCCTAATATTACTACTGTTTCCTTTATTCAGCCTAAGTTATAATAGTATAAAGTTCTAAAACAATAAATAAACCATGTAAACGCCATGGAAATGTGGAGAAGAAATTACCACTTGCCTTGCTTTTGCTGAGCTTAAATACTAAAGGAGAGAGAGAGGGAGGGAGAGAGAGAGGGAGGGAGAGAGAGAGAGAGAGAGAGCGAATCAGACTCAGACATTTTAGGCGGGAACTCTTAATCTTACAATCGTTCCTCGTATCATTCACACTCACATTCTGCAATTCTAAGTCAAATATGCCAACGACAAGACAAATAATAATAACACGACAAAACAAATAGCTATAAGAACTATTATAAAACAAAACAAAACAATATATGACAATCAATATTGCTCATGCAATTACATAATAGGTAACAAACAACCCAATATATATGAAATAATTAGGTGGTACAGGATACAGAATTTGCAGATATGTGACATTAGAGTACATTACATGATTATTGCTTTAGGTCCAGCGGAGCAGATATGTGAAGAGGCACGTCATTTATATAAGGCAAAATAGAAACGGACCTAGGACAGATCCTTAGGGTACACCGGTTGTGAAACTATTTACGCAAGAGTAAGTCCCATTCAAGTATACTTGCTGCTTCCTATCAATCAGAAACAACTTAAGAAGGTTGACTGTATGATCGTTTTGAGTGTACAATATAAGTTTAACTACAAGCATACTTTGATTAACATTGTCAAATGCCTTTCGGAGATTAAGAAAAACACCACCCATGATTTGGGATTGATTAATAGACAACAAGCCATGAATCACACAAAGACGTGGGGGCCGTAGTGGAATTTACAAAATCCAGATTGAAAAGAATACAACAGTTTATGTTGTTCAATAAACTGCATAACATTAATATGAATATCTTTTTTCGAGAGATTTAGACAATTTGTTGTTGTCACAAAGAACTTTCTCTTTTGGTAAAGGAATCACTTTTGCAGATTTCCAGATATTTGGAAAAACGACTGACCTAATACTTAAGTTATATACGTTAACGAATCAATTGGGAAAGTTTGACACACACAGAAAAAACAACATAGTGACTTATCGAGACCCTTGGACTTTTTGTTATTTAATGATGAGATGTATTTCACAACTTCATGCGATGTAATTTCAGGTCTAACAAATTGATCGTCTGATTTTAGTCTACGATTACAAAATTGTGTAAGAAGAGAGTAATCATGTTTAGTATGATCTTCAACAGCTATGGTTAAGACTTGTTGATTGAATTAATTAGGGGGTATAATTATGGCTCGCTCACGCTTAGATGATTTAGATTTATTGGTGATTTCATTCATTGCCCGCCAAAGTTGAGAGAGAGAGAGAAAGAGAGCGAGAGAGAGAAAGAGAGAGAGAGGAGAGATACAGACAGACAGACAGACAGACAGACACATAGAGAGAGAGAGAAAGAGACTGACACACAGTGACAGAGAGAGACATAGAAAGAGAGAGAGGTACACAGACAGAGGGGGCCGGGTAGCTCAGTTGGTAAGAGCGTCTTGCTAGTAACCGAAAGGTCGCTGGTTCGAATCCCGGATTGGTCAACGTGTGATCATATTATTTTCCCCTTTACCAACAACTGGCCCGCTGGTGTCAGTATAAATCGGTCCAGTAGTCACCTATATGCGAAAGTGTCGTGTGACTATATTCTACAAACAACAAGACAGAGCTCACAGACAGACAGACAGACAGACAGAGAGAGAGAGAGAGAGAGAGAGAGAGAGAGAGAGAGAGAGAGAGAGAGAGAGAGAGAGAGAGAGAGAGAGAGAGAGAGAGAGAAGAACAAGAACAGAACACGATTTTTGTAATCCTCATAAATATACAGCGCATTGACATCATGTTTTATTTTGCTTTTTAATTCCCCTCTCTCTTCTGCATGAGGCCACCAACGTATGAATGGAATAATCTCAACATAGATCTCCGATATACAAATCGTATCAGTGCGGTATTTTTTTTCTTTTTGCATTACCCTGGTCATTGTCCAAAGCAGGAAAACAAATAAATATAGATATTCAATGGCACGTGCGCGCGTGACTCGGTGAATTGGAACAAACCGAAAAAGACACATAAATATAAGCTAACTGAATTCTCCTCCGTAAGCCACGCAAAACATACGCTTAAAGTTGAATTCGCACGTACGTATAGAGGATGTAAGATTAAAGTTGCTGACCCAAATATTACAAAGCCAGTCTTATTATTTATGAACTTTTACAGCACAGTAACTGTTGCCGGCCTGACGTTACCCATCATTTTTGTATTTAATGTAACGCTTTTTAACATCCGTGATATTAGACAACATTGTGTAACAAATCGGGCTGAATATCGAGTGAATTTTGTATTTTACAATTTCGGTTTGTTTGACTAAAACCCTTTCTGGTCAGTTAAAACCATGGACTGAAGCTTTTCAAAACATCTAAGCTTATGTCAAACATACTGCCCTTTTGATTGTATTTCCGGTTTCAGTGTTTGTAATTGAAAACGGTGGCGTAGTAGTTTAATGATTTTGGGCACGAGCTAGCCATGTTTGATGTTCAGCAACGTCGGAAAGAGTTAGTACTTTGGATGAGTGAGCCATTGGCCAACACGAAGGCATGCTCACAGTGGTGAAGAAACGGAAACTCCGATGGTACGGCCGCGTCACCAGAGCTTCGGGCCTTGCAAAGACCATCTTGCAAGGCACGGTGCAAAGAGGCAGAAGACGAAGAAGACAGAAAAAAGAGGTGGGAGAACAACATTGGAGAATGGACTGGCTTGACACTGAGCGAAGCCGTGAGGGTTGCTGAGGACAGAGAAAGATGGAGTACGGTGGTTAAGCGATCATCTGTGGTGCCCCAACGACTTTCGAGTTCCGGGGTTGGATAGGACAGGACAAGATGGGTGACCATTCTTTTTTAAAATACACCCAAGATAGATTGAAACAAGCGCACGACACACCCCAGGCCACCCAGCTATGAATGGGTGCCTGGATCTTGTTTAGAACCGGGAAAGAAAAAGCAGCAAGGGAGATAAGATTGGCAGGCACCAACCTCCCTCATTAACCTTGCCTAGACAAAAGAGAGATCCCAAACGTTTCCCTCCCCAACAGCCGAAAGGTTACGCGACGGGAACACATTTTAATTGAGTAGACTTGCCGCATATAACTGCATCATACGCAATACCACAGGTTCTTGTATCTAGAAACGCGAGCGCCAATGCCTGTGACGCGTCTCCCTTTGGCTATGCCTGTGACGGGTCTCCCTTTGGATATATATAAATAACCCAAATGGAGACGCGCCATTAGACAACACGATAACCTGCTCACAGTGGTGAAAAAAACCGGAAACTCCGATGGTATGGCCACGTCACCAGATCATCAGGTCTTGCAAGGACCATCCTGCAAGGCACAGTGCAAGGAGGTAGAAGAAGAGGGAGACCGAAAAAGAGGTGGGAAGACAACATTCGAGAATAGACTGGTTTGACTCTGAGCGAAACAATCAGGGTTGCTGAGGACAGGGAAAGATGGAGTATGCTGTTTAAACGATCATCTGTTGTGCCCCTACGACCTCCGTGTTACGGGATAGGATAGGATAGGATAGGAGACGCCTCACAGGCATAGGCGCTCGCGTGTCCAGATACAAGCACCTGTGCGCAATACGTACGACCACTGTTGGTGTTGTTGTTTGTAGATTATAGTCACACGACACTTTCGCATATAGGTGACTACTGGACCGATTTATACTGACACCAGCGGGCCAGTTGTTGGTAAAGGGGAAAATAATATGATCACACGTTGACCAATCCGGGATTCGAACCAGCGACCTTTCGGTTACTAGCAAGACGCTCTTACCAACTGAGCTACCCGGCCCCACCGCTTCTACTAAGGGCAAAGACAATGTTTTGGAGTGAAAACTCACAGTATAATAGACACGTTTTGATACCTTTCTGACCGGTTATGACCATGGCCGCTTCTCACAATGAAATTGGTTTCTGCTGCGATTTTGGGCGAAAACATATTATTCACGAGAAGTACACTTTAAAACGAAAATTTGTTAGCAAAGCATGAAGAGAATTAGCAGTACTTTTGCATAGCGCCATTTTCCACTTATTGTAGATAACTTCCATGAATTTTATTTTTTTAACCTCCAGCCCACCCCGTCATTACATTACATTACATGATTATTGCTTTAGATCCAGCACACCCCGTCGTACCTATGCCTCCCTTCCTTTCATCTTCATAAGAGGTTACAAAACACGTATTGACATTTCTTTTTCAAGCTTATCCTTCCCCTCCTACCTCCACCTTCCCCCCACCCTCAATCTTCACCCCTCCCCTAATCCCCTTTCCTCTCATCCACTCACTATTCGCTTCGACGTGTTCGAGTCGACCTATCAACCACAAATCACGTACCAACACATACGAGCTGAAGACCTTTCGGTTTCGCCGCTAATCTCAGGTTCAAATCTAAGTTAAAACTATAGTTCGAAAGACAGACTTCCAAGTCTGTAACACTCTAGTGTGTCGTCGCCGGTTATCTCGAGTTCAAATCCTGGAGAAGCCTGTAACGTTCAGAGAGTCAATTAAAATAGCGTACAAACTGAAGAGCAAATATTAAACGTTAACGTGGAATGTCCCGTCTCCTTGTTGGAAACGTAACGAGGAGGTGTGACGTTTTATTTCCTATGAAATAACAACAACAGCACACCGCATGCACGCAGGAAAAAAAAACAACAACAACAACAAATACACACACACACAAACACACAACCAAAACCACGCATATACCCCCACACACACACACACGCACACCCACAACCACACACACAAAGAGGTAGCCTGACCTTTGGAAAACCCTTGATCACGATAAAGAGACAGTTTAAAAATGTGCCGTTTGTGAAGAGGTGAAAAGAGTATTTTAGTTATGTGTTGGCTTCTACTTTTGAACGGATTTCTGGGAAGGGAAGCAGGCGGTGGAGGGGGTGGGGGTAAGAGAGAGAGAGAGAGAGAGAGAGAGAGAGAGAGAGAGAGAGAGAGAGAGAGAGAGAGAATAAGTAGTAGTGGGCTTGGGATGTAACGCTTACACATTCGCCATTGGGATTGTGGCAGACGGAGGTTAAAATATAACCATCCATTTCCATGGAAGACGAGGTAGAGACCCAAATTAACACTGAACTCTAGAGCATCCATTATACTGCTAATATGGATAGTGAACAATGGCAGGTATCTTTTATGGCTTTTATCTTTTCCACCATACGGGATTCGAACCCGGGTCATTGGTGTGTGAGTGTGTGTGTGTGAGAGAGAGAGAGAATAGAGAGAGTGTGTGTGTGTGCGTGTGTGAAAGAGAGAGAGAGAGAGAGAGAGAGAGAGGGAGAGAGAGAGTCGCAGTCTCAGATTTAGACATGCTATTTCACAACAAAACAAGGATAAAGATTTTAGGCTGGGGGCCTTATCTTAAATCGCTCTTCGTATCGTTCACACTCACCTTCTCCGATATTCAGGCATACATGCCAAAGACAAAACAAGTAACTATAATATATATATATATATATATATATATATATATATATATATATATATATATATATATATATATATATATATATATATATATATATATATATATATATATATATATATATATATATATATTAAAATTATTTAATAAATCTTATATAGCGCTTTTCCAGCTCAAGAGCTGCTCAAACCGCTGGTCGATACAGGATCTATCTCAAGCCACCCGAGAGGCCCACTTGCAACCTTTGGGCCCATAATCTAACCCCCAGACGACTGAGCACAAACCTGGGTGACGGGAGATGGGGAGAAGGGACCTAGTGCGTGGTGGGTATATTTGTGCTGCCGGCACTCACCCACCTTGGACATGAGAATCAGGATCTTTAAATTCAACGAGATGGTATGCGTGCATGCAGAGACTAAACCTCGGAGTATACTTCTAATCCGAAGGAATAATAGCACGTCAAAACAAAACACAACAAACTATATAATACCTATCCGCGATCAATGTTGATGTTCAATTAAACAATACATAAACAACCCAGTGGTGAAGAAACGGAAACTCCGATGGTATGGCCACGTCACCAGATCATCAGGTCTTGCAAAGACCATCCTGGAAATACAGTCTTTGCAAGGAGGTAGAAGAAGAGGGAGACCGAAAAAGAGGTGGGAGGACAACATTCGAGAATGGACTGGTTTGCCACTCAGCGAAACAATCATGGTTGCTGAGGACAGGGAAAGATGGAGTACGCTGGTTAAACGATCATCTGTGGTGCCCCTGCGACCTCCGAGTTACGGGACAGGATAGGATAGGAAACAACCCAATGCATAATTACACATACAATTAAGACGCATCAATTGTAGATCAAATCATCAAGTAGCACATTTGGAAACAGTTTACAAAATATAGATAGATAGATAGATAGATAGATAGATAGATAGATAGATAGATAGATAGATAGATAGATAGATAGATAGATAGATAGATAGATAGATAGATAGATAGAGAGAGAGAGATAGATAGATAGAGAGATAGAGAGATAGAGAGATAGAATAACAGTTTTATTTAATAAGAGTAAAAGAATAAGCACTGGGTGTACCTTTTTGCCCTTGCGTACATCTTGTCCTTGGGTCTTGTAACAATTTTAGTCTCAAATCCCCTCAGTGAATAGACGTTAAATGTAATAAACAAACAATCTCGTAACAATAACAACTTAACTTTATAACAATAACATCATAATGTAATAATACAATCAAGAGCTGTGAACTCATAAACACACGCCTGTGCACATACGAACGCACAACTTATTTAAAACAATCTAAGGAATGAAGAACTCCAATTAAATAACTCGTTTTGTGTCGATAAAGGTGTTTTCTAAAGGATGTGTATTTAGTGATTGAACTGCGAAAAACCTGAATATGACTGACTGTCATTAAACAGATCAATTCTTTGAAATAGAACATTTTGTCTAGTAGAAAATCTGGCAGTTTTTTTTAGGAAAAAAAGGAGAGAGAAAGGGAGAGAGAAGTGGGGATGGTGGTGGGCGTGGGGAGCGGATGAAGAGAAAGACACAGACACACGCACAGAAAGAAAAGTGTGGAAACATAAATATACATTATCTGTAACAACATCTGGCAGAGTTTGGAATGGCCTACACCACTGACCCAGTCGCTTGTCATCATTCTTACCATGAAAGGTAACCTTCAGGATTTTTAAAACTACCGCACCATCAGCCTCATCAGCCATCCAAGCGAAGTCCTACTGAAAATAATACTCAACAGGATGAAACCCCGACCTAAATTAATCATATCTGAAGAGCCAACAGGATTCAGGGCAGTGCAACGTACCACTGAGCAAATTTTCAACCTCACAATAATCTCTGAGAAATACCTACATCAACAACTACATTTATATCATGTGTTTGTAGATTTCAAGAAAGCGTTTGACCGAGTCTGGCATACAGCTCTTTGGGCAACCATGAGAGTGTACAACATCAGACCTAACATTATTAGTCCTTAAAAGCCTGTGTGACAAGGCTACCAGTGCAGGCCTCCAAAACAGCGCCATCAGGAACTGGTTCAGAACAACAATCGGCGTGCATCAAGGAGGCATACTTTCTCCAACATTCTTCAACATCCTTCTAGGTCATGAAGGTACATCCAGCATAAGCGGTAGAGCATTCTCCAACCTTCGTTTTGCGGATGACATTGATGGATTCGCTGAAGAGGGATAAAAACTTGAACGGCTGGTACAGAAACTTGACGCCACCTCTATAGCCTTGGGAATGGAAATAAGCGCAGATAAGACCACAATAATAACTAACAACACCAATAGCATCAACACGTACATCGAAGTCCAAGGTCAATTCCTCAACACGGTATCTTATACAATCCTATCGCGTAACTCGAAAGTCGTTGGGGCACTACAGATGATCATTTACCCAGCGTATTACATATTTCTCTTTCCTCAGGGACCTTCATGGCTTCGCTCAGTGTCAAGCCAGTCCATTCAACACGGTGCACAGATTCAATTTTTTAGAAGCAATTTTATCAGACAGTGGATCCCGACAGGAAATCCTCTCCAAGATAGCACAAACAACATTTGCCCTGACAATATTGAAGCCCATTTGGAAAGGAAAGACCAATCAGTCTACACTCTAAGGTTCCTGCGCTCCATTGTCATCTTCATCTTCCTATACTCTTGCCAAACATAGACCTTCACAGTAGATCTACAACGAAAAATACAAAGAATGGAGATGAGGCGCTACAGACGACTTCTGGGCATTTCCTATACCCAGCACATCACCAATTACGAAGACCGGCAGCCCATCACACAAGCCATTGGACAACACGATGACTTGCTCACAGTGGTGAAGAAACGGAAACTCCGATGGTATGACCACATCACCAGAGCATCAGGCCTTACAAAGGCTGTCCTGCAAGGCACGATGCAAAGAGGCAGAATAAGAGAGAGACAGAAAAAGAGGTGGAAAGATAACTGTAGAGAATGGACTGGCTTGACACCAAGTGAAGCCATGAGGACTGCTGAATAGAGAAACACTGAGTACGCTGGTTAAACGATCATATGTAGTGCCCCAACGACTTTGGAGTTACGGGATAGGATAGGATATAGATATTTTTTCTCTTGTTCTTTTTTTAATTTATATAAATATCATAGCGATATAGTCTGTATAGCCAGACAGCCCCCGGCGGTACATGAAATGGCTCTACGATGTATAATCTTGTTCTGACAGAAAATCTATAGTGTCACTTTTCCTACCCTCAACATTCCATGTACACTTTTCACTAGGGTTCATGAAATCTGACAACATTGATGGACCTTTGATAAAGTGTTATCGCCAACTGATGCCATTGTTAAAGCTTTTTTCGTGTTTTTAAAAAGATACGTTCTTTTTCTAGTTTTATTTTGAGCTTTAAAAAATGTGTTACATCGGTACATCCACTTTGGTTTTGACCAGGCAATTATGCTCATATTTGAAATCTTTTGCTGGTGGTGGTGTTGGTGTTGGTGGAGGTGGTGATAATGATGATGATGATGAAGATGATGATGATGATGATGATGATGATGATGATGATGATTGTCACGTGGGGTTTATGGGCTCTGCACAATGGAATTATGGACCCTCACGTTTATTCGGTGGGAACTGCTAGTAGGTCACCCTATGAATTACTTTAATAAATTTATTTGTTTAGCTCGTTCTGTGTTAAGGTTGGGGTACAGAAATAGTTAGAAAAATGGTAAAAGAATACTGTCACACTAGCTTTCACACGGCTATGAATCATATGTAGTCCAGCCACTTGATAACAGTTAAAATCACACATTTATTTCTTCTACTCTATACAAGATTCTCTAAGGACTAATCTAACTTAAAAAGTCTCTTTCAATGCTAAGAGTTCGATCGCTGATAGTCTAGGCAGCTGTTATATCTTCCTCGGGCACTTGCTATACTATTTCATGTAGATTTGGACTACTGTGGTCCGTTTTACAGTTTCTGAAGAGTTGGACTACTGTGGTCCTGTTATGATCAGTTTAAGTGCACCTTCGCCTTATGCACTTAACTTTCTTATGGTGCGTTCGAAGTCCTTCTGTGAGGTAGCTTCTGGTACACCTTTGTAGTTGTGTAGTTGGGTTCCCTTGCCACGCTGTGGGGTCTGACAGGGTGTCTTTCAAGGCAGCTCTTTCCGTCTGGTGCGGTAGAGTCTCCTCAACCAACTAGTCGTTTCTGTGGAGTGGGGTGCACAGGATAGCTCGGGATAGCTCGGGATAGCTCGGGATAGCTCGCCTGCTCGTCTGTAATATAAGAGACGAAATTCTGCACAACCCTGAATAATCGGTTTGTGCAGAGCGTCTCACTGAAAGCCAAAGTAGCCCTCAGTGATAGCTCCACATCTCTATACATAAGCGACGAACATTCTGCTACTTCCGGGTTCCACTGGAATCTCACTCTAAATTCCTATACATACATAAATATCAATCGTGTCTAACTATACACATACCGAATTAATAATAATATAAACATTCAGTGGTACAGCCACTGGTCTGCAAACATACATATAAGTTAAACAACAGTGGTTCCGTACGGGATACAACATGGCGGCGCAACCGGTCGTGTTTCGCCTCGTGGTAGGCTCTTCCACGTGGTCCCGCAAATTCGGATTAACAATTCACATTTATGCATAGCAAATTCCACAAACATAATTTCAACAATAATATAAATATATCACGATGAAACAGAAGGGTGCTCATTTACCTGTTTGACAAGTTCAGGCCCGTTGTGACTTGAGAGAATTCTAAGATTTCAAAGTCCTGCTTCCTGGTCTATGAGTGTAGAGATTTCTCTAGCTGTGGAGATGTTGACTCTACCTCGTCTCACACACGACTGATTCAAACTGTGTTAGGCTCTGACACAGTCAATACTGCTCTACCCACTGAGCCTGCTCTGATATGTTAAAACGGTCCGATTCAAAGCTCAATTGCTGACTCACTGCTATGTGGGTGGCTCGCTCGCTGTGTGTGGTTTACTGTGTAATTTAATTGCTGCTGTGTAATATACTAACTCTCTACTGTTACAATTACTTACACAAGGCTAAATAGTCGATGAGCAGAGTTAAAACTAGCCAATTCATGACAGGCTCCCTCAACTGAAAAAAGGCGATGACTACTGGATTCGACCTTTTTCTACTACAGAGCCTAGTTTAACACTGCACTATCCTAGGGTCCTATTTACAAACTAATTAAGTTGCTCTACCTGAGCTGCAATGCTGTGCCAGGTAGCTATGGACACTAGTGACAGGGTTTTTATTGGGCGGGGACGAATTCTGGTGCTGTGGCCCTTAGTTGTGTTGGGTGGGCGACAGCGGCTGTGTCCTCCACGAGATGGCGACTGAGGTAGTCGGCTCCGTGGTTTTCCTTGCCGGGGATGTACTCGATTTGGAATGAGTAGGCCTGAAGGGTGAGTGCCCATCGCATCAGGCGAGAGTTCAAAGACTTGGAGGCTGCCAGGAACGATAGTGGTTGATGGTCCACCTGAACTGTGAAGTGGGTCCCATACAGGTAGAGTTGGAATTTCTGTATGGCCCAGACTAGTCCAAGACATTCTTTCTCCGACGTGGCGTAGTGGGTCTCGGCGGGTCTCAATTTTCTGCTGGCGTAGGCGACAGGTAATAGCGTCTCTGCATTCTTGGGGTCGCGCTGTAGCAGTACTGCTCCGAGGCCTAAGTCGCTTGCGTCGGTGCGAAGAACGAATGGCTGAGTCAAATCGGGTAGGTGGAGTACTGGCGCCGATGTCATTCTGTCCTTGAGTGTTTGGAATGCTGTCTCGCATTCGGCTGTCCATACTACTTTGTCCGGGGCGATTTTCCGGGTTCCATTTGTCAGTGGTACGGCGATGCTGTTGTAGTTGGGGATGAACTTCTTCCGCGATGGCGATGGCCATCCATGTGTGTGTGCTGGGGGTCGCGGGTCGGTCCGTGTATTTCTTGAGGAGATTGATGTGGTGGTAACGGGCTCTCCCGTTCACCTCTACTTGGTAGACTGTCTTGGATTTCTTGGCAGTCACCCGGTACGGTCCTCTCCAAGCGATGTCCAGCTTGTTGGTTCCACTTGGAAGTAAGAGTAGCACTTGATCGCCGACTTGCAGTTCTCTGTCCTTCGCGTGGCGGTTGTAGTACTTCGCCTGACGCTCTAGCCTTCTTCAGTGCTTCACCAGCTTTCTTCCACGTTGCTTTGAGGGTTTCCTGCAGGTCTGCGACGTACTTGGTGGCACCTCTTGGTGTGTCGTCTATCTTGGCCTCCGTCCAACTTCTGCGTAGGGCTTCTAGCGGTCCTGCTAGAGGTCTGCCGAATAGCAATGTTGACGGGGTGTAGCCTGTGGCTGCATGGGACGTTTCTCGGTATGCGAACAGTGCCGCATTCACGTAGGTGTCCCACGCTTCTGGATTGTCGTCGGCGACTTTCCTGAGTATGGTGAGAAGGGTTCCGTTCAGTCTTTCTACTTGTCCGTTGCTGGCTGGGTGGTATGGTGGTGTGCGAATGTGATGAACTTGTATCAACTCGAACACGTCTTGCATCAGGCGGCCGGTGAACTGAGATCCGTTGTCCGTTCTAATGCTGTCCGGGAATCCGACTCTGGTAAAGATGGCGATGAGTGCATCTGCAATCTTCTTGGTGTCGATCGCTGGCAATGGGACTGCTTCGCACCACATCGTACATGCGTCGACGAGTGTGAGTAGAAATCTGTTCCGCTTCTTGGTCATGGGCAGTGGTCCCACTATGTCTACTGAGACTTGCTGGAATGGTACGCCGACTACTACCGATGGTCCTAAGGTAACTGGTACGGTATGATGTCGCGGGGAATATCGTTGACATTGGTGGCAAGATTTCACGTAGCGCTTAACATCCTCCGTGATTCCTGGCCAATAGTAGTGTGCGCTGATCCTCTGCACTGTGGCTCCAATTCCCATGTGTCCGCTGAGTGGCATGCTGTGGCCTAGTTCTAGTACTTGGGCTCGAAGGGTGGCTGGCAGTACTAGTTGGGTGTGATCTCCATCTCCTTGTCGATGTAGAACTCCCTCTTCCATGTAGAAGTCTCCCTTGTGCGGGGGTGTGTGCGCCTTGGGTAGCTTCTGGAAGCACTTCGCTATCGAGGTGTCTTCTTTCTGTGCTGTTTTGATCTCTTCGAGTCCTGGGTTCGGAGCGAACTCGGGCTGGGGTGGTTGGGTTTTAGCTTGGGCCCTGGTTTGCACTGCAGCTATCTCTACAGTTTTAGGGGGCGTGCCTAAGAACACATACCTACAACCTAGCACTAGATCATACAGGGGTTTCTGTAAAACAGCTGCTTGGATTCGTCCTGTGACGTACCTACTCTCTACTTCGATCCATGCTATTGGGCAAGTAGTCGTCGGTTTCGTCAAGTCTGCTCCTTGTAAGTCGACTGTCTTGTCTGTCAAGTCCGCGCGCGATACAAGAGATTCGCTAACTATCGCGTCGTATGATAGACCTGTGTCATACAGACAGTTCGCTTCTTTACCGTTGACCTTGACCGTGTCTGTCACCGATGGGTGATCTCCGATCGTGTGTGGCTTGTTACCGCTACTTTGAGTTAGAACTCTGTGCGCTGGCCGGCTTTCGCGCTCTTCCCTACGTTGTGCGGCCAACTTGAAACATTCTGCGGTGGAGTGATTGTTTCTGTTGCAGAACGAACAATACCGTCTCTGTTCTGCGGGACCTCTTTTCCCGAATTCCGTGTTGGGTCCTTTATTCTGCCCAGGTCTGGGGTTATTCGGCTTATTCGCGGTGCGCTCTTCCCGGTTAGGGCTTCGTTTCTGTGCCTCTTTCCCGTTAGGCTTTAGGTCTCGCCTGAAGCTCTTGGCTTCTCCGTGGGCGGCCACGTACCTATCTGCGACCTTGACCAGATCTTCTAGTCTTTCCGCGCCCTGCTCTACTGAGAATGGTCTCAGCTCGGGGGTCATAGTTTCCCGTAGCTGTTCCCATACTAACAGTTCTGTCAGTCCATCATACGTCTTAGCCGTGGCTGACTGGCTAATCCACTTATCCAGCGTTGTGGACAACCGATCCGCGAACTGCGCATAGCTCTCTCCTTTCACTCTCCGATTGGTGCGGAACTTTTGCCGGTAGCATTCTCCTGTTAGTTCGAATCCCGTTAGGAGTGCCTCTTTTACTTTGTGATAGTCAGTCACTCTGTCAGTCGGTAGCTTACTGTAGATGTCATAAGCCTTTCCTCTAAGCCCTTGACTAAGCTTAAAAGACCAATGAGTGGGATCTAGTTTGTACTCTGTTGCTAGACGCTCAAACCTAGTCAGATAGAGATCTAGACCTTCTTCTCTCTCATTGAATGTTCCCAGTGGGAATGACATTCCTTGTACAGGGTTGGATGCTACCTCTAGCTGATCTGAGTGGGAAGGGGTTGAGGAAGAACTTGAAGCTCCTGATCCCAATCTTCTTAGCTCTAACTCATGCTGTCTTTCTTTTTCCTTTTCTTCCCTCTCTTTTTCTTTTTCTGCCCGCTCATACTCCCATCTCCTAACTTCTGCATCTCTCTCTGCTGCTACCTTCTTCTGTTCTGCTTCTAGCTCTAATTTCCTCGTTTCTCTCTCTGCCTCTAATTTCTTCTGCTCTGCTTCTAATGCTAGCTTCTTCTGCTCTGCTTCTAGTTCTGCTTTTCTCTGTTCTGCTTCGAGTTTCTTCTGTTCTCTCTCGGCTGCTCTCTCTGCCTTAGCTTCCTGTTTCTCTACCTCTGCATTGATATACGCAATTAGGTCTGTCCCTGCTAAGTGTAAAGCTTCTCCTAGTTCCTTGAAACGCAATCTCAAGGCCACTGGGTCCGACATTGCCAAACGTGTCTATGAACAACCTCTGAATCACGTGGAATACCAAAACACTAGCAATATTGCAAGTCAATAACAACAATGCAAAGACAATCAAATTCGTAATCAATAATAGAATAAAACAAGAGTCAAATGGCATACAACAGTTACTTAAGCAAAACCTGCAAAAGAACAATGCAACATACAGACACAAAAATATTTGAAGCAAAAAAGTTTTTAACTAAAGAATAGTGCACCCAACTGATCAGTGTTATACCCTTACACTATTCTAAGTTATTCTACTTCTACTGTTATCTAATTTTATTGTACGTAGGTCCGGTTATACCCAATTCCTATTATACACAGATCCTAGCTAGGCTCGCCAATTAAAGTGTCACGTGGGGTTTATGGGCTCTGCACAATGGAATTATGGACCCTCACGTTTATTCGGTGGGAACTGCTAGTAGGTCACCCTATGAATTACTTTAATAAATTTATTTGTTTAGCTCGTTCTGTGTTAAGGTTGGGGTACAGAAATAGTTAGAAAAATGGTAAAAGAATACTGTCACACTAGCTTTCACACGGCTATGAATCATATGTAGTCCAGCCACTTGATAACAGTTAAAATCACACATTTATTTCTTCTACTCTATACAAGATTCTCTAAGGACTAATCTAACTTAAAAAGTCTCTTTCAATGCTAAGAGTTCGATCGCTGATAGTCTAGGCAGCTGTTATATCTTCCTCGGGCACTTGCTATACTATTTCATGTAGATTTGGACTACTGTGGTCCGTTTTACAGTTTCTGAAGAGTTGGACTACTGTGGTCCTGTTATGATCAGTTTAAGTGCACCTTCGCCTTATGCACTTAACTTTCTTATGGTGCGTTCGAAGTCCTTCTGTGAGGTAGCTTCTGGTACACCTTTGTAGTTGTGTAGTTGGGTTCCCTTGCCACGCTGTGGGGTCTGACAGGGTGTCTTTCAAGGCAGCTCTTTCCGTCTGGTGCGGTAGAGTCTCCTCAACCAACTAGTCGTTTCTGTGGAGTGGGGTGCACAGGATAGCTCGGGATAGCTCGGGATAGCTCGCCTGCTCGTCTGTAATATAAGAGACGAAATTCTGCACAACCCTGAATAATCGGTTTGTGCAGAGCGTCTCACTGAAAGCCAAAGTAGCCCTCAGTGATAGCTCCACATCTCTATACATAAGCGACGAACATTCTGCTACTTCCGGGTTCCACTGGAATCTCACTCTAAATTCCTATACATACATAAATATCAATCGTGTCTAACTATACACATACCGAATTAATAATAATATAAACATTCAGTGGTACAGCCACTGGTCTGCAAACATACATATAAGTTAAACAACAGTGGTTCCGTACGGGATACAACATGGCGGCGCAACCGGTCGTGTTTCGCCTCGTGGTAGGCTCTTCCACGTGGTCCCGCAAATTCGGATTAACAATTCACATTTATGCATAGCAAATTCCACAAACATCATTTCAACAATAATATAAATATATCACGATGAAACAGAAGGGTGCTCATTTACCTGTTTGACAAGTTCAGGCCCGTTGTGACTTGAGAGAATTCTAAGATTTCAAAGTCCTGCTTCCTGGTCTATGAGTGTAGAGATTTCTCTAGCTGTGGAGATGTTGACTCTACCTCGTCTCACACACGACTGATTCAAACTGTGTTAGGCTCTGACACAGTCAATACTGCTCTACCCACTGAGCCTGCTCTGATTGGTTAAAACGGTCCGATTCAAAGCTCAAGTGCTGACTCACTGCTATGTGGGTGGCTCGCTCGCTGTGTGTGGTTTACTGTGTAATTTAATTGCTGCTGTGTAATATACTAACTCTCTACTGTTACAATTACTTACACAAGGCTAAATAGTCGATGAGCAGAGTTAAAACTAGCCAATTCATGACAATGATGATGATGATGATGATGTTGGCTTGTTATGCGCACAACCCCACGCTGGCAGCATGATCAGGACGCACACTGTTACTGTATTGTATTGTATTGTATTGCATTGTATTGTGTTGTATAGTATTGTGTTGAATTGTGTTGCGTTGTGGTCTAATGTACTGAGCTGCAAAAGCGAGAGGTTGGTGACGGTGTGTTGAAACAAACTTAGTTTTTTTAAAATTTGGGATACAAATTTGGCACTATCTCGTTAAAACCTTGATTCATTTAAGGTGTTGCTTTATTTGTCATGCACAAAAATTCTCTCCCTCTCTCTTTCTCTCTCTCTTTCTTTCACTCTCTAGTTATTTATCTAGTCTATCTATGTATTATCTCTTAACTCTCCCCCCCCCTTGGGGTGAGGGGGGAGGGGTCTGTATTAATAGTATCCCCACTTTCTGGAAATGTAGTGCTTTAATGTTAGTAGACTTCAAAAAAGCGTTTGACGGAGCCTAGCATGCAGCTCTGTGGGCAACCATCACAGTGTACAACGTCAGCCCTAAAATTATTGAAGTCATCAAAAGCCTGTATGCCAAGGCTACCAGTGCAGTCCTCCACAACAGCGCCATCGGGAACTGGTTCAGAACAACAATCGGTGTGCGTCAAAGATGCCTGCTCTCTTCAACACTCTTCAACATCTTTCTGGAGCGCATCATGTCAGATGCCCTTGTAGATCATGAAGGCACAGTCAACATATGGGGAAGAGCAATCTCCAACCTCCGTTTTGCGGATGAGATTGATGGAAATGCTGGAGAGAAACAAGAACGTGAACAGCTGGTACAGAGGCATGACACCAACTCTAGAGAGTATGGGATGGAACTAAGGGCAGATAAGACCAAAATGATGACCAACAACACCTATGGCATCAACATGGACATCAAAGTCCAAGGCCAATCCCACAACACAGTGCATAGCTTCAAATAGTTAGGAACCATTGTATCAGACAATGGGTCCCGACAGGAAGACCTCTCCAGAATCGCACAAACAACTGCGGCCCTGACAATATTGAAGCCCATTTGGAAAGACAGGATCATCAGTCTACATCCCAAGATAAGGCTGCTGCGCTCCATTTTCACCTCCATCTTTCTATACGTTTGCGAAACATGGACCCTCACAACAGATCTACAACAAAGAATACAAAGTATGGAGATGAGGTGCTAAGGGCGACCTCTGGGCATTTTCTATACCCAGAACATCAGAAACAACGAAGTCCGATAGACCATAAAACAAGCCATTGGACAACACGATGACATGCTCACAGTGGTGAAGAAACTGAAACTCCGATGGTATGGCCAGGTCAGGTCACATCAGAGCATGAGGCCTTGCAAAGACCATCCTGCAAGGCACGGTACAATGAGGCAGAAGAGGGAGACAGAAAAAGAGGTGGAAGGACAACATTCGAGAATGGACTGGCTTGACACTGAGTGAAGCAATGAGGGTTGCTGAGCTGAGGACAAAGAAAGATGGAGTATGCTTGTTAAGCGATCATCTGTGGTGCCCCAACGATCTTCGAGTTACGGGATAGAATAGGATAGTGCTTTAAATTCCCACTGTCGCTGTCTTTCTCCTTCGTTCTTTCGCATTTCTGTTCTGGTCTATCAATCTACTATGCTATCTTCTCCGCTAGACCAGTCACCTACCTTTTTTGTCTTGAAAACTCTTCCAAAACTCCTCACTTGAGTGTGAGGTCTGTTGGGTCATCTTGGGAATATTGAACGCTTTCTGCCAAATGGTCACTAGGGCTACCTATAATATTATTATTATTAGTTAGCATTGTAGGCATTTTATATGTATGTGTTTTGTTGATATTTTACAATGATTTTTTTGTAAACGGGGGTTCGATAAATTAGAATATAGCCTGAGCGTCCCCGGCTTGGGATGCCCTTAGTGTAAGGTGACCGGCTGGTGTAGTGCCTACAATGTTACCACTAGGGTTGTTGCAGCAGATCTTTTATACGGATCTGGAGTGAGCCCTCTTTCAACCAAGTCCTGATTTTGTGGTTCTGATTCGGCTCTTTGCAGTCCGCTGGGCCATGCAAGCAATGAAGAACTAACTAACTAATCCTTTGACTGATTGATTTATGGTAAGGACGGAAGTGGGACAAAAGGGGGGAAATAAAATACCCAACAACAACAACGACAACACTAACAACAAAAACAACGGCGACGACGGTGACGACCGCTAACTTCTCAACATCGTCCGCTAATGTGTAGGCCTATTTATTCCACTCGTATTATAAGCTTCTCCCTGCGTTAGCGCCAGCAGCAACAACAAAAAGGCTAAATCATATAATTTCAAAATAATTAGACACACCTTACTCTCGAAACAACATAATGCATACTACAGCATCAAGGCCTTATTAAACGTACCATCATATTTCACGTCATCATGTTTCATTGATGAACGCTCTTAACATTACTTCATTTTGAAATTCACTTGATCTCCAATAATGTTATATGACAAAGAAAAATGGCTGACGACAGTCATTTTGGTCGATTCGACTTCGAAAAGAGAAGGCACAGCCACTATAACTATAATCATTGAAAGTTGAAATGGAATGCAATAAAAAGTAAGATAACACGCTTGTAAAATGAGCTCTTTTACAAACAAAACAAATCGACCAGCGTTAGTCTGTGCGTAAACATTTGTAGTTTATTACTTTCATCGATAGTGAAAATAGGATCAAATTCAACGGAAACGAACGCGTCATTTACCGCTGTACATCGCATTTTTATACATTTTCAACGGGATTATTGATACGTGTGGAGAGGCCATAAAGCAGCAGGAAAGCCGATCATTTTATTTTCCAATGCCTGCAGCTTTAACTTTTTTGTATTTTTTTTTTTAGTTTGAGAAAGTTCCGCCCTAGACCCAAAGTGCGCTTCATATTACCGATCCGTTTCAGTCTGTGAAGGAAAAGAGATCGAATACCGAAGGATGAAAATAATGTGTTAATGACTCTTTTGTTTTGGGAAAGATCATGAACTATATCATACGTCAAGCAGACCTAGCCTATCCTATCCTATCCTATCCTGTCCCGTAACCCGGAGGTCGTAGGGGCACCACAGAATGATGATCGTTTAACCACCATACTCCATCTTTCTCTGTCCTCAGCAGCCCTGAGGGCTTCGCTCAGGGTCAAACCAGTCCATTCTCGAATGTTGTCCTCCCACCTCATTTTCGGTCTCCCTCTTCTTCTACCTCCTTGCACTGTGCCTTGCAGAATGGTCTTTGCAAGGCCTGATGATCTGGTGACGTGGCCATACATACATCACAACAAAACAGTTTCTCTATCATTGAACGCTCTGTACAAAAATACACACAGTTTTCTTTTAACAACATTTTCATTATTTGATGACAACAATAAAGACAGCCTGAATGCATTTGGGGTTCTATAGTATTTGGGGGCAATACATTCTCTACGTAGATCATCAAAATAAGGACAAAAGAGTAAAAAATGCAACTCATTGTTTTCGGTTTGATTACATAATTTGCACAATGTGTTATCGAGTACGCAACTTCGATATCTATAAAAATGAATAGCCAAATCAGAAATACCAAATCTGAACTTAGTCATTAAATACTGAAGGTGTCTATTCATATTCAAATTCAAATACAAAGGCACATCATGTGGCATATTATAAAAAGATCTGTATAACTCAAACCGTTCACTCGTGTTTACATGAACATTCCATTCTTACCATCTACAGTCTATCAATCGTTCTTTAAAAACACGCATAAGTAGGCAATCTGCAAGCATCCATTTGTAATAACGTATGCAACTTACAACAGAAGTAATGGTAATAAGGTATCTATTTAACTCGTTATATACAGCTGCACGTCTGGTTGCCTCCCATCATCATCGTCGTCATTCCTCCATTTGTTATGTTTTGTTTTTTTGTTTTGATTCAGACCACCGCCACTACCCACCCCATCACCCATCCTTAACTCTCCCCTTCTTCCTCTCTCCCTTGTCTCTTATTCTTTAGCAAGTGTCTGATTTTATTTTGTATGAAGCCGAATGTTTAGAATGAATGCGTGAGTACTGCGCTTTGAACTGATATTGTTCATTGGGAAAAAGCGCTATATAAATATTATTATTATTATTATTATTATTATTATTATTATTATTATTATTATTATTATTATTATTATTATTATTATTATTATTATTATGATACAAGATCATTTGGAGTACGCATGTCAACATACACAAATTTTTTCAGGGCAAACAAATGTATTTTTTCACAATGAACAGCTGCTTTTTCCAAACCCCAAATTTCAGAACCATATTGCATAATTGGCTGGATCTGTGCATCAAAAAGTTTCAAATAAACGTCTAACGAATGATTATTATACATACGAAGTCTTTGCATAAAACACAAAAGTGCCTTTTTTGCTTTACTGGCTATATTTCTACATGCTACAACAAAGCTTCGTAAAAAAATAAATATATGAATATTTATATGCAATAACTATAGGCATACCACTCCCATCGAGAAACCACTTTTCCCTAGCACCTAAATAACCCCCTTTTCTGAACACAACAATATTACTTGTATCCATATTCACCTTTAAACTAAGAGAGGAAGCGGCTCTATGTAAGCTATTGAGTTGCGTTTGTAATCCTACAGCTGTTTCAGATAACAGAACAATATCATCAGCGAGCAACATAATAAGCAATTCAAAAGAATCAGGAAAAAATGTTACACCTTGTCTTCCATTATTTATCAGAGAGAGAGAGAGAGAGAGAGAGAGAGAGAGAGAGAGAGAGGAGGAGGAGGAGGAGGAGGAACACACCCTCTTCCAACCCTCCACCACTATTAATAGAACACAATCTAATGACCAGTGAAGTGCACTGCATGTTGAATTGCATGTAGTGATGTTTACAATGACATGTAGCCACTTAGCAATGATCGATGCGTTTCCGAGCTCCCGTAAAAGGACGTCGAAGAGGCTGCATAATAATGTCAACGACTTTTTTCCCCCGATGGTTTTCACCGAGGTTTTTCTCCGGGTACATCGGTTTCCTCCCTTCCTTCAATAATGGATGCAGTGTGTCTACAATTTCAAATTAAAATTCCTTTTCCTTTCCGTCTTCTCATAGCGACTTTCCTGTGCACCGCATGTTTGAGTGATGAAGGTGTGTTTGTTGTGTGCAGATCTCCATAGAAGAATACAAAGCATGGAGATGAGGTGCTACAGAAGACTTTTGGGCATTTCCTATACCCAGCACATCACCAACGACGAAGTCCGACAGACCATCACACAAGCCATAGGACAACACGATGACCTGCTCACAGTGGAGAAAAAAACCGAAACTCCGATGGTATGGCCCCGTCACCAGATCATCAGCTCTTGCAAAGATCATCCTGCAAGGCACAGTGCAAGGAGGTAGAAGAAGACGGAGACCGAACAAGAGGTGGGAGGACAACATTCGAGAATGGACTGGTTTGACACTGACCTAGGTTAGGAGTTATGGAATAGGATAGGATAGGATAGTATGTTGTGTATGCAGGAGAATCTTTAATATTTGAGCGTGTATGTTGGTGACAGATCGCCGCGTTTTGAGCCTGATTTAGGAATAAGGCGCATATAGCATACATTATTATTATTATTATTATTATTATTATTATTATTATTATTATTATTATTATTATTATTATTATTAATATTATTATTATTATTATTATTATTATTATTATTATTATTATTATTATTATTATTAATTGCTACTTACTTGCGTATCATGAACTAGAAAACAGTACGGTGCCTGTGGCCGTAACTGTTGCAATGCAGCTGTTTCCCCGGCAAACTTGCAAGAAGCAGGGGCATTTAGTATGGCTTAGAGTCTATAGTAATAATTGCAACATTATGAAGTAGAAAAAATTGCCTAATTCGTGTTTTATAGATGTACTTGACTCCACTATCTGTAACTCACAAAATGTTTACCTTTCATCACCCTGCCCATCACCTTCTCACTCACACTCCCATCTCATAGGCGCCTGTGTCTCTCTATAGAGCGCGTCGATCTCTCTTACTGGTATAGCTAGCATTACATAAAGAGCGACGCCTCTGCGCTTCGCCCTCTCTCGCATTCAAATACGGGGCCACCTCATCCCCTTCCCCACTTTAAGGATGCGTTCCAAAGGTCGCGGGGTTCGACTCTGGTTTACCCAGGAACATAAAGAAACTGGCTACCAGCGCTTGCCACGCCATCTTTTATCAATCTCTGATGGTTATTTCAGTGCCCAGTAGGTGGATAGGGAAATGGGATTAGATCTAGGTACGCAAGCAAGAGGGGTTAGTAAGTCATATACTTCCTTTCCTTGTCGACGGTGGCACTGCATGCACTATGGCTACTGCGCTTTCAGGATCACCTAAAAATGAAGATACGATTTTAAAACGAAATAATAAAAAATACAATAAAAACAAAACATTAAATAAATAAATAAATAAATAAATAAATTGTTGAGTGACGATGCACTGCTGCTACCACTCGCTAAAAATCCCACCCGCATGCGTGATAAGCAGGCCTCGTCCCAAAATTCAAGTACCCTGAGGCGACAGCGGGTTCCCAAGCAAATATCTATACATCCATCCGTCGGTTCGCTCCAGAAATGCATTCCGCATGAATATGACCGATCAGCAAGTAGACAAGGGGAGAGGATCGAAGACACGTTGTTCTCTCCCGTTAGCCTCTTTTGCATAGTTTTAAGGGGACGCCTGATAGTAAAGGTTTTGGCGAAAGCGGCTGAGGAGTCGGCAATGAAAATACCGACTCTTCAACAATTCGATGTTGCAGAAGTGTACTCGCCGACCTCTGTTTGGGACGTCGTAACTAGCCTCTCTCTTTCTCTCTCTGGCGATAAGTAATGACGCAGGACAAGGTCAGTAACATTGGGTCTTCAGTTTATTTTCTTTCAGTCATCAATTCTCATGTGCGTTATGACCTCCGTGGGTAATACAATGATGATGCCCTGGTAATGCCCTGGTAATGCCCTGGTAAAAACTGAACAACAGGACTTAGTACCAAACAAAACTGGCGATATTTATGCGCAAAGCAAACGCAGTTTACAAACAGATAGATAGAAAACTATAATTAAATTCAATTACTTATTACAAAATTTACCGACGTACAGAGTGTTGAATAAAAGAACTAAGGCAGACATCGGACAAATTGAAACCAACCAATAGGGAAACCAAAAACACAGAGCCTCAATTTCTTGTCAAGAGAAATCAGTTATTAACAAAAATATTTTGAGCCAGACGGTGCTTCAACATGATTGACTTCTACCGTAACTGCCTATGCAACACGAAATAAACAAAGTCCAGATGTTTATAGCAAAGGAGCGAAAATAATAAATGACGAACTTGAATGAAAGAAAGACAAGAGAAATACATCATTCAAGCAAACTAATCCATAAAAGGAAACTTGCAAAATCCGCTCAAAAACAATACAACAAATACCAATCTAACCTGTTATCGCCGATGTCCCAAAATAAAGATTGACTCCAGTCCGTTACATTTCAGAAGTCAATAGTTCTCTGAACAATTGCCTCTATTTCAGAGAACAAGCTTACTGAGCGGCTTTTGTCGCAACAATAAACAAAGTTATTCCTTCAAAAAGGTGCTCCTAATTCAATCAGATTTCCTGTTCACAAAAACTATCTCGAAATCAGGATATAACTTGCTCAATACAAAAGGCAAGGGAAAACAAATCACGAACATACAAAAGGAAATGATTATGAAAACTAATGCAAAGGGTTACATTCACACCTGATAACAGTACTCAGAACTTCTCTTTCCCGTGCACTTGAAAACTAATAAGTTCATTAGTAAATGAAACTGAAGACATCTTGAGGGGAAGGAGAAGATGAGGGAGAGAAGGAGGGAGAGAGAACCAAGTGCAAATGAACAGAATAATGGTTGCGCGCTCACCAAAATTCCAAACACCGGCAAGAATAAAGAAAGACGATAAGGAAAAGACAAGCAATGAACAAAGGGGGGTGAACACAGACTAAGAAAAAGGCAATAAATCATCATCATCATCATACTCATCATACTATTTTATTCATCCATAAGGAAATTAAATTCGTCATCAGCAGGTCATCAAGAAGACAACAAAACAATATAATAAATATACTAAAATTCCAAGCATCACACCAATTATTAAAACTAATAGACAACAGTCATCAAGAAGACAACAAAACAATATAAAAATATACTAAAATTCCATCATCACACACCGACACACACACCATATGCAATCACACCAGAATTATTAAAACTAGTAAACAACAGTCATCAAGAAGACAACAACAATATAATACATATACTAAAATTCCAAGCATCACACCAACAACCACCAAGACTATAGAACAACAGTCATCACACACCGACACGCACACCATTTAAAAAATAAAAAATAAAAATAAAAATAAAAATAAAAAATAACAAATAAAAATAAAAATAACTGAATAAAAAAAAATGATAGGCTCATCTCCAAAAAAGGAAGGAAGAATAAGCAGACACATAAAATGAGGAAAAAATTAATCTTGCCCTAACGAGGGCAAGAACAAGAAGGTTCAAATAGACGAAAGCGAGAATCCCTGGTTGAAAGAAGAAAATCATATTTGAAAGTTGCTTCTATATCACAGTTTAACTGGCAAGGATTACAGAACAGCATTGCTTACAAGCTCTATATGCCATAAACTGGCATTTGTAGATTAGGTCTTCCATTTTCCAGGGTAGTTGCTTTTGTACGTCCTCTCAGGCCACCTGAAAAAATGGCCCTCTGTAGCTATTGCACAGTTCCACAAATTTAAACCCCTGGCAGCAGAAAATGGGAAATGCATATTTCCTCTGATAATTTCCCAATTCCACTCCCTGAAAATTGCATCAAATAAGGATTGTACTCTGCGAACCATGGACCCCCACAGCAGATCTACAACGAAGAATACAAAGCACGGAGATGAGGTGCTACAGAAGACTTCTGGGCATTTCCTATACCCAACACATCACCAACGACGAAGTCCGAAAGACCATAACACAAGCCATTGGACAACACGATGACCTGCTCACAGTGGTGAAAAAACGGAAAATCCGATGGTATGGCCACGTCACCAGATCATCAGGTCTTGCAAAGACCATCCTGCAAGGCACAGTGCAAAGAGGTAGAAGAAGAGGGAGACCAACAAAGAGGTGGGAGGACAACATTCGAGAATGGACTGGTTTGACACTGAGCGAAACAATCAGGGTTGCTGAGGACAGAGAAAGATGGAGTATGCTGGTTAAACGATGATCTGTGGTGCCCTAACGACCTCCGAGTTACGGGACAGGATAGGATAGGAAGGATTGTGTTCAAGATACTATAATTGACTCCAGTTCCATCTCCATAGGCAAGTCAACTTACGCATCGTTCTTTCATGCCGTGCTACACGAAAACGTGCTTCTTTCGAGTAGTTCTGTGTGCTACAAATGATCATAGCTTTCAGACATCTGTATCTTGGATGTGAGATCGCCTCTCTCGGTTCGCACTACTAAACCTAGTATGTATTATAATTATAGGCTTCAGCGCTCTCAAATTAAGATACGGGCCCCTGTTGCTTTCAGACAAAGCCATGACCCATCACTGCCAATCTATATGCATGCGGATTCCAAACCCAGATCTCTCTTCTGAGTGATACAGTTGACGTTCATGATAATCTAACTCCATTGATGGCGAGTAGTACCATTAATTGTATTGGCATGCAATCAGAAACACGCGATTATGCACAACTGCTCATGAGTATATCGGCTAAGTAGTGCCTGGAACCCCTGGCACCTCTTAGAAGCATGCCTATGTTCGTACAGATCTCAGCACATCTGAGTGGTGTACAGAGTTAAAAAAAAAAGTGATAAACGTCTTGAATCAGTCTTATCTTATTTTGTGTGTGTGTGTGTGTGTGTGTGTGTGCGAGACGTGCTCCGCTATATAAATTGATTTATGATGATGATAATAATAATGGGGGCGGTGGTGTGGTGATGGGTTATTATTATTATTATTATTATTATTATTATTATTATTATTATTATTATTATTATTATTATTATATACAATAAGTCCCCCCTCCCCCAACAAAAAGCAAGAAAAAAAACAATGTGCACATCACCGTTTTTCTTTTTACCTCCCTACTCCCCAGCAAAATCCTTTGGGAGGTCGACATTTGTGCCCAGTCAGAACTCCAGAGTAGCACTTGCCGAGGGAGGTATGCTAAAATCGCGTGCTCTTCCTCGCCGTGTCAAGGACATTTTACACCTCTTCTTCGGCCTTTTCATTCCTATTAGAGATCAGACTTAGGCAAATCGTACATCTCTGACATAGCATGCACAGGGTTAACCAATGGCGCGTTGAAGAAGGGAAAGCTCAAAATGCTGTGGTTGACAGGACGTTCACCCTCGATGGCAAATCAGAAAAAAAAAAAGAGAAAGTTATATACGAAGAACGCGCGTGCATAGAGTTATAAGATTCACCCTTATTTCTGCGAAGGAAATGTACGGTACAATTTTGCTTCTGTTTTATCTCTGTGTGTGTTTGTGTGTGTGCAAGCGTGTGTGTGTGTGAGTATCCTCTATCCTCGCGCTCCAGAAATCTCGGGATTGAATTCCAGATACTAAACAATTCGCCTTGTGCACTGGTAATTTTTCTGCTATCTCTTTCTGTCCTGTTGTTGTGGCAGTACAAAGTTTGTTGGATAAGATGTAAGTCTTGGCTAAGAGATAGTGGATTCTACCACTACCGTCACCCCTTGTCCTGGTTAGCGCTGAGATGCGACTCCTGTCGTGATTTTGCTACGACAGAAACTGTATAAAAAAAATTCCCTTAATTGGATTCGTGTAAAAGTCAGATTGACAAATCTCTTTATCATCATAAATAGTCATAGGCAAGAGAAGCTGCGATAATGGAAATCATGCCGTATGGAGAAATATTATGTCACTTGATGAAGTAGCTATTAGTCAGATGAGCGAGAGTAAATCAATGTGAAGAATATGGCTTTTAGCATAACTTAGCTCTCGTCACTATCGTCAAAATTTGCATCCTCAGTATCATCGAATTCCTGAATGCAGTCATAGCATGACTTTGATGATGATGATGATGATGATGATGATGATGATGATGATTATGATGATTATGATGGTGATGATAACGAAGATAATGGAGGACAAAGGAAGAAAAGTAGATAAAACGCAACAAACTAAATGATGATGATGATGATAATTATGATGGTGATGATAATGAAGATAATGGAGGACGAGATCGAGGAAGAAAGGGAGATAAAGCGCAATAAACATGATGATGATGATGATGATGATGATGAGGATGATGATGATGATGATGATGATGATGATAATAATGATGATGATGATGATGGATGATGATGATGATGATGATGATGATGGATGATGATGATGATGATGATGATGATGATGATGATGATGATGATGATGATGATGATGATGATGATAATTCTGTTGACGATGATGGCACTATGAGGATATTGTTGTTGGAGTTGTTTATAATGATTATGACGCTCTAGTACACATCCAACACCAACACCTCCTCCTCCTTCTCCTCCTCCTCATCATCATCGTCGTCGCTGTCGCCATCACGATCCTTGCCAACATCATCACTACTATCAACAGCTATATTCCTCAAACCTTCTCCACCTCCTCTTTCTTTTTCTTCCATCGCAGCCGTCGTCCATGCCAATGTTCTGTGCTGTATAAAGGTAAAGGTAAAAAGTAAAGGTAGTCCCATAGCCTTGTGGCCGTAGGGGAGCGTGATGTTGGAGATCACACTTATCTTGGGCCAGCGTAATGAGGGTGATGCCTATCTCTCTCCCTCGCTGCTTTACCTTCCCCACCCTTAAGGGAGTAGGTACTCAGTCACAGTTGAGTCAACTGGGGGCGTTGTTATTTGTCGCTTCACGTTTTGCGGTCACCCATCCAAGTGCTAACCGCACTGAACGATGCTTAACTTGCGACACAGTAGCGAGTGCTCCATCCACTGCGCTATCCGACACCCCCTGTGCTGTATATTTCAATTTAAATCTTCTTTGCACTGTCCAAGTACAGGCAGATAGATCTCTACCCGACAACGGCAGATTCCTGTGACACATGTACGCTCAACAGCATTCATTTTATTTGCATTCGTTTTCTGTTTGACCAGCTTCCCACTTAAATCAGGACGCGTACGCTGAATCCCACTCCTTAACATCCCTAGAAGTGATTGATTGATTGATTTATTGTTGCTTTAGGTCCAGCGGACTCTTCCGAGCCAAATCAGGACCGGACAACCCCCGATCCGCATAAAAGATCTGCTGAAACAACCCCAGTGGGAAAATTGAACGCCCTCCACCGGCCAGTCACTTTACAATAAAGACATCCCACGCGGGGGACGGCTGAGGGTTGACCTCAACTACGCGAACACCCCGGTTACAAAAACAAAATAGAATACAAACATCATTATAAATCATCAACCAAACACATACATATAAAATGCCTATAGTGCTAAATAGTACATTCATAGGAAGCCCTAGTGACCACCCGGGAGAAAGCGTCCAACACTCCCAAGCTGATCCAACAGACCCCATACACAAACAAGGAGTCTTGTCCAGGAAGAGTTTTCAAGAAAAAAGGTAGGTCATTGATCTAGCGAAGAAGAAGATAGTATAGCAGAGTGAAGGACAGAGCAAGAATAGGAAAGAGTAAATGAGGAAGACAGCGACAGTGGGAATTTAAAGCACTAAATTTCCATAAAGTGGGGATACTATTTATACTGAAAACCCCCGGCACTCCAACGGGGGTACTGTTGCCGCAGTGAAGCGTCTTGCCTATAAAGGAAAGACAGGTTTTCAACTGTGGCTTTCACTGTTCCCTTTATAGGTTAGAACAATCTACAGTGATCCCTAGAAGTGGGGCAACGCGAATTGTATTATTGTAGAATAAAACACGCCAATTCGTACCTCATAGTGGTTTGTCATCCGATTTCTTTGTGCCTTAGTCCAATCCATCCATCCATTCATCCATCCATTGTTCATTTGTATGGTGCACAATTCCAAGCCGAACAGGCATGCTCGGAAGAAATCTGCCAGTGCCTTGAGTAGTTCTTGAACTGGAAAAGCGCGATATAAGAATGATATAATTACCACCCCATCCCACCCACCCACCCAAAAAATCCCCCCCAAAACACTAAAATTAAATAAACCAAATAAATAAATAAAATAAAATAACATTTTTTTAAAAACTGAAATGTTCGCTTGATTTGTCTCGTCACTATTAAAACTGCGACTTCCGGTGTTTAGGGTGTGTCATACTAAAATAGCGGGGAGGGGGAGGTAGAGAGAGAGAAATGTCTGTACTTTGAATATTGTCAATTATTTTAACGAGAACAAAAAAAATCAAGTCCACACATGTTTATTACCCATAATGAAAAATTAGCACTGCATGTTGTGTCTTAACAAAAGCAATCCCGATTAAAAAAAAGCTCAAGAACAACAGTTGCCATGGCGAAATTTGAATAGAAAAGAGTTTCTGAACATGCTCTATGGTGCAAGTATTATGTACATGTCCAAGTAGGTTTCTGATGACAAGATAGGAAAACTGATAAAGGAATTCAAACGTAACTGAGTAAATATACTCAAATATATTTTGTTGTTGTTGTTGTTTTATTTGCTACTAGAAGCTTCGTCAGGAATTATACATCTTTTCGTGTTGTGTTCACTGTCTAGATAGCTATTTCACATTTTGTTAAAGACTATGGCACTATAAATTATGGAAATAAATGAGCTACCATCTCTGCCGCTAAACATCACTTACTTGCCCCCCGTAGTTACCACCATCGATCTCAATTCATTCTCTCCTCCACACCCCTTCCCCCACACACCGCCCACCCTCCTTTCACTCTTCTCCCATACTCCTCAACGACTCTAGCCCCCCAACTTTACATATTATACCTCACGGTGTCGGCGCGTTACGCCCAATACCAGTACCGAGATGGTTGTTACGCTCGATTTTGTCCTGAGAAGGCGAATGCTTGCTAAAATGCTATTACAGAAAATAATCAGAAGCATATTAAAAACAGATTAGTTCAGTTATGATTGTGAATGTCTTCTGCACTTATATGTCTTCAGGTCAGTTCAGTTATTTACATTTGTTTAATTTTCAATTCATTTCTTACAATGATTTTAGATGATCACATACACTCAGACACACACAAGCATACGCACACGTATCAATACAATCAAAACATTTTTTTAAAATCAGTATTTAAAATGATTGTTACTATGGCTATTATTATTAAATTGATTGTACAACATAGTACTAACAGCATCAGTGTTTGTTAGCATTACATTCTTTGCTGTGCACAATGGTATAAAAGATATACACTCAAATAATAAATGTTTTATAGTTTCAACTGGCTGTTGACAAATAACATTAATATATTTTACATATTTTGTTAACCACGAATCCAAGCGCATTTTATATAATCAGTAAACTTATCGGTTTTTGTTTGTAAATTAGGCCTGTTGTTAAAACGCAATCACTCAACAACCTTCAACCTCTTCCTAGAGCGCATCATGTCAGATGCCCTTGCAGATAACGAAGGCACAGTCAGTATAGAGGGAAGATCAATCTCCAACCTCCGTTTTGTGGATGACATTGATGGATTGGCTGGAGAGGAACAAGAACTTGAACAGCTGGTACAGAGGATTGACACCACCTTCAGAGCCTATGGAATGGAAATAAGTACAGAGAAGACCCAACTGATGACCAACAACCCCAATTGCATCAATATGGACATTCCAAGTCCAAGGCCAATGCCTCCACACAGTGCATAGTTTCAAATATTTTGGAGCTATTGTATCAGATGGGTCCCTACAGGAAGTCCTCTCCCGGATCGCTAAAACAACTGCGGTCCTGACAGGGTTGAAGCCAATTTGGAAAGACAAGACCATCAGTCTTCATTCCAAGGTAAGGCATCTGCGCTCCCTCGTCATCTCCATCTTCCTATACCCTGCGAAACATGGACCCTCACAGCAGATCTACAATGAAGAATACAAAGCGTGGAGATGAGGTGCTGTCACAGAAGGCTATTTAGACCCTGCACTAAGACTTCTCGCCCTAAATAGCTCAGCCTGCTGTAGCCTTTGCGAATTAAAGTCGATGCCAAGCAGACGACGCAAGTCAGTTGTGTGCTAAGCATGTGTACGCTAACGCTGGCTCAGTTAGGCTGTGAGCTCATTCAGCTGATGTATGGCCAGAGACACCCGCTAGAGGTGCCACTTGTAGTCTAGTTTTCGCGGGCTTTTGTTGACCACTATAATTGGTAGTCATTCTGTGCCTAACTCTCACATGAGACGGAGCAACGCTCTGAAAGATCGCTAGCAGAAGACTAAAGCAGGGACGGGTGAAATTCAATTCAACCTAGTATAGCCACAGCCTGACATTGTCAAAAAGGTAAATGATCTATCTTCTGTTTCATCGCGCTTTATTGATATTATTGCTGTATTATGTTTGTGAAGTTTTGCCATGTTTAGAATTGTGAATGTTAGTCAAACTTTGCTTGACGAAGTGGCGGGCACGCGACCGATTTCGCCACCATGAGGTATTCCCTACAGACCCACTGTTGTTTCTCCTATGTGTATAATTGCAGACCAGTGGCTGTACCGGAGAATATGTCTATTGTTAATTACTTCTCCATGTGTTTAGTTTAGGTATGATGTGTATATTTATGGGAATTAGAGTGGAGATTCCAGTGGACCACGGACATAGAAGATTGTTCGTCGCTTATATATATATATATATATATATATATATATATATATATATATATATATATATAGATATATATATATATATATATATATATATATATATAGATATATAGATATATATAGATAGATAGATAGATAGATAGATAGATAGATAGATAGATAGATAGATAGATAGATAGATAGATAGATAGATAGATAGATAGATAGATAGATAGATAGATAGATAGATAGATAGATAGATAGATAATGTAGATATAGGTCGAGTTATCACTAAGGGCTGTTTCTGACATCAGTGAGACTCTCCTTAGTAAACACGATGTTGCAGAAATTCGTCTCACATTTTGCAGACGAGCAGGCATCGTTGGCCCGATGCAGGAGGAAGACCAATAAGCATCAACCATGACATTCGTCCTGCAGTGGAGCATCTAGCACTGAGCTACGATAGCCCAAAAGTCTACCACCAAGGAGGAGACACCATCACCACACATCAAACTGCAGTTAAGTGACACCGAAAGTGTGCACCCACACTGACATAGAAGGACTGTGCAGTAGCCCACTCTCCTGAAACCAGCATTAGGCCAACCAGAACAAATAGCCCAATGATGAGACATTAGCAAATATCAAGAACAGTAGCAGCATAGACCCATCAAGGAACGAACTATTCGAAAGTGAATTTGGACATTTAAAGTTAAGAAAGTGTTTAGAGAATTATGTACATGTATAGAGTAGAGGAAATAAATGTGTGCTATTTACTGTTAACAAGTGGCTGGACTACCTATGTTTCATAGCCGTGCGAGAGCTAGTGTGCCAGTGAATCTTTACCATTTCTCGCTGTCTCTATATCCCTATCCGTTCACAGACCGAGCTAAACTTATAAATGTATTAAGATTGTCATAGGGTAATTACACTAGCCGATCCCCGCAGACAAAGACGAATGGGTATTAGCATTCCATTATGCAGAGCCCAGTAACAATAGACCCACCGTCACAGGTGCTACAGACGACTTCTGGCCATTTCCTATACCCAGCACATCACCAACAACGAAGACAGACAGTCTATCACACAAGCCAATGGACAACACGATGACATGCTCACAGTGGTGAAGAAACGGAAACTCCGATGATTTGGCCACGTCAGCAGAGCACTAGGCCTTGCAAAGACCGTCCTGCAAGGCACGGTGCAAGAAGGCATAAGAAGAGGGAGACAGAAAAAAAGGTGGGAGGACTACATTCGAGAATGGACTGGCTTGACACTGAACGAAGGCACGAGGGTTGTTGAGGACAGAGAAAGATGGAGTACGCTAATTAAACGATCAGCTGTGATGCCCCAACGACTTTCGAGTTACGGGATATGACAGAATAGGAATCACTCAAGAAAACTTTAATTTAACCCAAATGTGACTACGTTGGAGATAAAAATGCTAAACACACTACCGAAAAGCAGTCCATTGGATCGATATGCTCTAAAACGTATTTCGTACACTCTTTTGAACGTCATGGTAAAAAAGGCTTAATGACGAGATCTATCGTGAGGAAGTACGAAAACAAAATAAAAAAGTATCGTTGTGCTCAGTGTACTGGAGACCGTAATACGATACAAAACGTTCTTAATTTACCCCAATTTCCTTTTGATTACAAACACAACCTTTACTCTGATAGCACTTTCCTTTTGATTACAAACATAACATTTACTCTAACAGATTGCTGTGATTTCTTCTTTGCTTACGGACACAATTTTGATCTGTTTGTAGCATACATTATAATGTTTTCCGATGAACAGTCAATGCACTAAATACATGAGTGAAAGATGCGTTATTTTCGATTTTCTCTGTAAACAAAACTAGTTCTATTTCGGTTCAAATTATACTACCAAGTGGCAGATGCATTTAGTAGTGTATGCGCATATCACTTGATGTCAACGTTGACGAAATGCCTGAGATAGTCTAATTTAAGTGAGCATACCTACACGCCATGTCGATGTCCTGGGTACAAACACGGACGTAAAAACCGTGTGGGTAGAGAGGCCGGGTAGCTCAGTTGGTAAGAGCGTCTTGCTAGTAACCGAAAGGTCGCTGGTTCGAATCCCGGATTGGTCAACGTGTGATCATATTATTTTCCCCTTTACCAACAACTGGCCCGCTGGTGTCAGTATAAATCGGTCCAGTAGTCACCTATATGCGAAAGTGTCGTGTGACTATAATCTACAAACAACACAACGTGTGGGTACGTTTATTCGGCGTAACGTGTCTCCACTGTGTCTCACCACTACCATCAGCGAGCTGGTACTCATCATCGCTAACACTCTTCTCCACGTCTACCAATCGCTGCCTAGCGAAAAGCAATGAGGCGGAGAAGATAACCCTTTACAGCCAATCAAATCGTTAATCATAATCAGCTGTGACAGCGGCGGCATCGAACCGTGTTAAGTCGTATTGCCGCTAAAGTGAGAATTAAATGCCACCTTCGGCGGCGAAGATGATGTAGTGTCTTACCACGTTGTGTAATAAGCTGTCCTCGGTTCTGATTATTAGACTTTCATGGCCTCCAAGAGAGAGAGAGAGAGAGAGAGAGAGAGAGAGAGAGAGAGAGAGAGAGAGAGAGAGAGAGAGATGATGATGATGATGTGATCTTGTAAGGCGCCAAAAAATCCATGTACGTAGTGTTCATGCTCTATGCGCACTAAGACGGTGATTCAGCCATATTAAAACAAGTAAGTTTTTAGTCCTTTCTTGAAGCTTGGCAGGGATGGAGCTTGCTTCAAGCTCAGGGGAAGGGAGTTCCAAAGAGTGGGTGCAGCGTTTTTGAAGTAGCGCATTCCAAGGGTCTTTTTGGTTGTGTTGCTTGTGCGCACACTGGGGGATTCAAGTCTACACTGAGTCCCTGACCTGAGTTCGCGTCTGGGTTGGTAAGGGGAGACCAGTTCTGTGAGGTAGGTGGGAGCAGTGCTCGTGAAGCACTGATAGGCAAGTGCCAGGATTTTGTAGTCTAGTCTTTTTTCAACGGGCAGCCAATGAAGAGAACGAAGTCCAGGTGAAATGTGCTCATTCCTTTTTTGTTTTAGAACAATCCTTGCTGCAGTATTCTGAACAAGTTGTAGTCTCTGCAGTTGTGTTTTGGGTAGTCCCTAGAGGCAGCTGTTACAATAATCCAATCTAGAGAGGATGAGAGAAGTTGCAAATGATCTGGCTGTTCTAAGATTTAACAATGGGCGAAGTCTGCCTAGCATGCTGATGTAGAAGTAGCATGTCCTCACGATGAAACTAACATGCGTTGACAAGGTTAGTCGGCTGTCAATGTACAAGCCTAGGTTTCGCACTACGTCAGATGGTGTGATCTTGGCCTCTCCAATTTGTACAGAGTCGATGCTGGTTTTCGCTAGGTTGGTCTTAGACCCACACAGCAAAATCTCTGAGAGAGAGAGAGAGAGAGAGAGAGAGAGAGAGAGAGAGAGAGAGAGTGGCGACCATGGAAGGTGGCTGTAATATGTAGAATCTAAATCCCTTTGTTATAAAGAACATAGATTGAATGTTATGAATCAGACATCTTTGTTTTTTCTGTCTATTCTTAGTTCAATCAAATATAATAACTTTGGTTGTTTTTTTTTCGAAACAATTTATAAATCTGATTACATTTTAAAGAATACTTTATAATGACGATGAAGATGTATACTTTTAAGGCGCAGCAACATCGTCGATGCTAGCAGCATGCTTAGGGTACACAGGGGAAGGATGGGGGCAACTGGGATTTGGGTGGGGCCAGGGGTAGAGGGATTTGGTGCACAGCAGGGTAGGGATGATAGGTGGGAGAAGGGGTAGGTTGTAGAATAGAATCCAAATGCCTCTTGAAGACATGGCCATCCATTCACATCCCTCAGATTTTGTGGCAACGAGTTTGGGACCACAGTGTGAGAAAGCTCGATGGAAGCCAAGTCGCTTCTTTTTGGGGCTGTCCACTGATGGAGTTCGCAACTTAGCTGGGGACCGTGGCGGTCTGCATGGTTTATGGAGGGGAACCATCTCTTGACGGGGCGCTCATGTTCTTTTCACACTTTGAAGCACAACTACAGCACTTTGACGCCCATCCTTTGCTTCATTGGGAGTCAAAGCAGCTTTCCAAGGACTGGCGTAATGCGCTCACTTTTCGTAGTTAACCTGACAATTGTGGCAGCTGTGTTGAGAACATGCTGGAGACGGCTGAGCTGCAGTTGATCCGAAAGTCCTCATGATAAACAATTGTTATCATAGTCCACTCTGGATAGACAGAGAATACGGCGATGGCGACTGCAACTTTCTGTTTTAGTTGATTTTTTTTAATAAACAGGCGTAATATAGAATAAATGAATGAATTCACTTTATATTGTTTAATATTATTTGTTAGCTTTTTATGAATAGGTATTAATTAATCTCCTTTCCTCTTTATTTATTTGTATTATTTTAAGCCGCAAAATACAAACTTTAAAGGTTTAAAAAAGGCAATGAAAACTTGTATTCTGTTTGAACATAATCCGTAGCGTTCATCACTTTCTCACTTGCTTCAACATGCACGAAGTACAGTATACACCTAACATGTCAAGCGGAATTCACGCATACCGAATCCATCGAACCAACCCCACCGCCGCCAAGCACGCAACCAGTCGCCGACTCTGCACACTTACAAATTCGATGACCGAATCAGCCATCTCAGCCGACCGCACATTTAACTAATAGTCGTTTTGTGTGGCTCGGTAGAAACGTCTTTATTCTGACATACACTTGAACCTTTACGTACTTTGTTTTGACGGACCCCGTTATTTTGACGTCAAAACAGTGTTCCGTTATGGTTAGGGCTGTGTTAGGCTTAGAGTTAGGTTAAGGGTTATGGTTTGGGTTAGGGTTAGAGTTAGGGTTAGAATTAGGGTTAGGGATAGCTTTAAAAAATGGACAAATTTGTAAAAATGTCAAAGCAACGTATGTAGAGTTTCATGAAAGTCATCACAACGGCGTTTCTACACGGTTGTGTGTGTGTGCGCGTATATATATATGTGTGTATGTGTGTTTATGTGGTTTTTTTTAAATATAGGTATGCGTCGTAACGAAATAGTGAAATTGCCGAATTCGTGAAATCGGCAGTTGAGTTGCCCATTTTGTGAAATTGGCAATCGCTTAGCGAGAACGCAAAATTCGTCAGGCTGTTGCCAAAATAGTGAAAAGGCTTTTCCAAGTTGACAAATTCGAGAAATAGGCAACCGATGTCCACCACGGATGTGGATTTTATGACATCGACGGTTTCGCCGATTTCACGAAGGCAGCAACAATGAACGATGTTGTAAAAGCATTGATTTAATGTCTGACATCATCATAATTACGTGATGGATGGTATCTGTTCGTGTCTTTACAAGTATCCACTTGGTGTCTGATCTACATTTTATTGTGTCAACTAACTGAATTTTGAGTTCTGTCCGTGAAACCGGTTTCCTGTTTCACCAAACAATTATATATGTTATTTGTGTTGCATACAGTTCTTATATGAAATAAATAAATAAATAAATAAATAAATAAATAAATAAATAAATAAATAAAGCTAATGAAATATCTCTTTTACACGTGCAGGGAAGAGGACGGTTTATTTCAATCAGAACAGTCTGTATAGCTTTCCTAATACCCTCTTGGTTTCCTTCTTTTATTTTCTGCAAAAACAAACTTGGACGGTTCAAAAGCAATGAAATCTTTCTTTTCTACAAGCAAAGAAGTGGATTAGTGGGCTTCATTTAAATCAGATCAGCCTCGGAACTCTCCTAATACCCTCCTGTTGACAACACACATAACAAAACTTTGATTCTCCTTTGTGTTTAATGCCACTCTTTCTTTTCTTTGTATTCTTCACACTTAAATGTAGAATCCACAACTCCTTTGAAGCATTGGGCCTAATCTCTTGCCGCGCTGTGTTCTTCCATTTGATTCCATTCTTTCTATTGTTATGCATGTGTCAATCGTAACTTCCACGATGGCTTTTGTAGGGTTATCTGTGGCAATGAAGCAAACTGCAACAACATACAGAATTACAATCACACGAGGATCTGGAAGATCTTAACAGTGCAATCAAGGCATATGCACAACTGCGTGACACAGTAATAGCCTCGTTTTGAATAGGACAACTTCGTAGCTATAAGATAGAGATCGTTACATTGTAATTTAACAAACAAAACAGCCCACACAATATTTGGGAATGGTGACGATTGATCCTTTCTGAAAACTTGTTTTCTTTTACACCCGTAACACAGCTCCTTACAGAAGAACAAGAAATCTTGAATAGATGGACAGAGTACTTCTCTCACCTTTACAACCACACACCAAACGGAGACCCATCCCATATCACTTCTAGCATGTCCCGAGAACAGAGAAGAAGAGATCCTCCCAATTCTCCGAGAAGAAGTTGAGGCAGCAGTGGAATCGCTGAGAAAAGGAAGTCAGCGGGAGTGGGCAACATACCAGCGGAATTGCTTCAAGCAGGAGGAAAAGAGATGATTGACGCCCTCACCATTATTTGTAACAAGATCTGGCAGAGTGGGGAGTGGCCTACATCATGGACTCAGTCGCTTGTCATCACTCTTCCCAAAAAAGGAAACCTTCAGGAGTGTGAAAATTACCGCACCATCAGCCTCATCAGGCGTCCCAGCAAGGTCCTCCTGAAAATAATATTCGAAAGGCTGAAACCCCAAGCTGAACAAATCATAGCTGAAGAAAAGGCAGAATTCAGGTAAGAGCAAGGTACCACTGAACAGATTTGCAACCTCAGATTAATCTGCGAGAAATACCTACAGCACCAGCAACATCTATATTATATGATTGAAGACTTCAAGAAAACGTTTGACCTAGTCTGGCATGCCGCTCTGTGAGCAACCATGAGAGTGTACAACATCAGCTAAAACATTATTGAAGTGAACCAGTGCAGTCCTCCATAACAGCGCCATCGGACACTGGTTCAGAACAATAATTAATCGGTGTCCGTCAAAAATGCCTACTCTCTCCAAAACTCTTCAACATCTTCCTAGAGCGCATCATTTCAGATGCCCTTGCCGATCACCAAGGCACAGTCAGCATAGGGGATAGAGCAATCTCCAACCTCCGTTTTGCGGATAACATTGATGGATTGGCTGGAGAGGAACAAGAACTTGAACAGCTGCCACAGAGGCTTGACACCAACTCCATAGCCTATGGAATGGAAATAAGTACAGAGAAGACCAAAATGATGACCAACAACACCAATGGCATCAACATGGACATCTAAGTCCAAAGCCAATCCCTCAACACAGTGCATTGCATCAAATATTTAGGAGCCAATGTATCAGAAAATGGGTCCCGACAAGAAGTCCTCTCCAGGATCGCACAAAGAACTGCTGTCCTGACAAGGTTGAAGCCAATTTGGAAAGACAGGACCATCATTCTACATTCCAAGGTAAGGCTTGTCATCTCCATCTTCCTATACGCTTTTGAAACATTTATCCTCACAGCAGATCTACAAGGAAGAATACAAAGCATGGAGATGAGGTGCTACAGAAGACTTCAGGGCATTTCCTATATCCAGCACATCACCAACGATGAAGTCCGACAGACCATCACACAAGCCATTGAACAACACGATGACATGCTCACAATGGTGAAGAAACGGAAACTCCGATGATATGGCCACATCACCAGAGCATCAGGCCTCAAGACCATCCTGCAAGGCACGGTGCAAAGAGGCAGAAGAAGAGGGAGACAGAAAAAGAGGTGGGAAGACAACATTCGAGAATGGACTGGCTTGACTTTGATCGATGCTATGAGGAGTGCTGAGGACAGAGAAAGATGGAATATGCTGGTTAAACGATCATCTGCGGTGCCCTTACGATCTTCGAGTTACGGGATAGGATAGGAAAACAGCTCCATTCTCTGCCTGTTTCTCTGTTTGTGTCTCTGTCTGTCTTCTATTTCCCTCTCTGTCTATCTCTCTCTGTCTCTCTCTCTCTCTGTCTCTCTCTCTGCCTCTCTCTGTTTTTCTTTTTTTGTTACGTTTGCGACCCACCCTTTTTTTGTATTGTTTGTTTTTAGATTTCGTTCTTTCGTTCTGTGTTTGATGTATTACAGAGCGATCCTTCCCCAAAGAGACATTCAGTTCCCTGGTAATTTATGGCGACAATAAATATATCTAGAATATTGAATATCGAAGGGCCTGGATTTATCTTGTGTCTTGCATTGCCTTGCCTTAAAAGCATATATACATGTACTATGACCTGCTCAGTTGAAAATACTCAGCAGATGTCTATTCATTACGATCCAAAACGATCAGAACAACCAATAAAAATTGGGTGTATCAAACAATGATTGAATGTAACATTCATATATTAAATATACTAATTTTACCATTAATTCCTCAGATGCCATTTTGGGATCATTTAAATGCACATATTGATGAAGCATATTCTAAAGTTAGTAAAGGTGAAAATAGTAACGTACTTATAAGTGAAGTAAAAATACACTTAGAACAAAAATATTCTAGTTACCTACAAATATATATACAACTCAGCGATGGCCGGTCCCAAGCCCGGATGAGAATGGAGGAGGGTTGGACGTGGGGCTAGCGACCCTGCCCCGTAAAACCACTCTTGCTACAGAAACCGAAACAACAATAAAGTGGAGGCCCTTTGTTCCACGCGGAATTCTAGGAATTAAGCAAGCACAAATATATACAGATGGTTCAGTATTGGATTCACTTGATAGTGAGTCAGGTTTTATTATACCAGCTCTAAAATAGAAAAAAATCGTATTAAGCTTATATTGGAAAGGGATTTTCAATATTTTACTTGTAAGTTGTGTGCCATACTAATTGCATTGCAATATATTGTTGAATCATATTTAGATATATTTAATATATTAATTTGTGTTGATTCAAAATCAGTTCTACAATATTTACAAAATTGGGAGAATAATATTAGATCAGATTTATTATTTGAGATCAGATTTTTAATACATAAAATTATTAGTGGGGGAATCGGAGTAAAAAAAAAAGTTTTAAGTTCCTTCTTACTTGCTTTGGAATGAATATTCAGACAAACTTGCAAAAAGAGGAGAGGAGCTACAAATGTAAAATCCATGAATAATTGTAATCTTAAAGTATCTAGTCTCATTAACAGAAAGCCATTTTCAAAACTTAGTGAATAAACAAAATATATTATCATGTTCAAGAAATATTGCAAAAGTTTTAAAATAAAATGCTTTACCCTATCCTATCTTTATCCCGTAACTCGAAAGTCGTTAGAGCATACAAATGATCGTTTAACCAGCATAGTCCTTCTTTCTCTATCCTCAGCAACCCTCATGGCTTCGCTCAGTGTCAAGACAGTCAATTCTCGAATGTTGTCCTCCCACCCCTTTTTTTGTATCTCCCTCTTCTTCTGCCTCCTTTCATCTGCATTGCAGGATGGTCTTTGCAAGGTCTGATGGACGTACCATCGGAGTTTCCGTTTCGTTACCACTGTGAACATGTCATCGTGTTGTCCAATGGCTTTGTTACGTTTGCGATGCGCACGATAGTACGTGTGAGACGCCACGATAGATCCGATCGTTTTGTTTTGCAAAGCATTAAATAACAGAGTGTATTTACCTGTTATTTGACTCTGCGTTGTTGTCAGAAGAATCTTGGAATATTGTTAATAAGTTTCGTAGGTCGATATTATTTGAGAATGTTCTAGGATTGCTTGTCTACTATCGATCGAAGCGTCTAGATAGATCTACTGGTAGCGGAGAGCTTCTCCAACCCTAATGAAAGTTGTATGACGTAAGACAGTGATGACGAATTTCATTGTGATTGGTTATAATTGCGTAACGCTGGAATATACGAACGTTCTCTGGAGTATTGAGAGACTATATAATTGATGCACTGTGTCTGAAAAAGAAAGAAAGTGGAAAAAGCGATTAAGCGATTGTATGCAGTTGTTGATGTACGCTGAATAAAGTTGGAAAACTTCATACGACGACTCGTGCCTTGTTGCTGAGTGAACAGGTTGCGTGGATAAACGAATCCGAGTTACACTTATGAGGATTCAAGCATCGGGGCTGAATCAACTACTGATTAAAAAAAAAAAACAACGAGTGTAACAGTCCCGAAAGGAAGACCTCTCTCCAGGATAACACAAACAACTGCTGCCCTGGTAAGATTGAAGCCCATTTGGAAAGACAAGATCATCAGTCTACATTCGAAGGTAAGGCTGCTGCGCTCCCTTGTCATCTCCGTCTTCCTATACGCTTGCGAAACATGGACCATTACAGCAGATCTACAACGAAGAATACAAAGTATGGAGATGAGGTGCTACAGAAGACTTCTGAGCATTTCCTATACCCAGCACATCACCAACAACCAAGTCTGACAGACCATTACACAAGCCATTGTACAACACGATGACCTGCTCACAGTGGTGAAGTAACGGAAACTCCGATGGTATTGCCACGCCACCAGATCGTCAGGCCTTGCGAAGACCATCCTGCAAGGCACAGTGCAAGGAGGTAGAAAAAGTGGGAGACCGAAAAAGAGGTGGGAGGACAACATACGAGAATGGACTGGCTTAACATTGAGCGAAGCCATGAGGGTTGCTGAAGACAAAGATGGAGTATGCTGGTTAAACGACCATCTGTGGTGCCCCAACGACCTCAGAATTACGGGATAGTATAGGATAGGATAGGAAACGGGGATTCCATAAATTAGAGTATGGCATCGGCGTTCCGTGCGTGAGATGTCTTTAATGTCAAGTGACCGCCTGGTGCAGTGGAGTGTCTTCAGTGTTACCACCATGGTTGTTTCAGCAGATTTTTATACGGATTAGGGGTGAGTACTCTTTCAACCAAGATGTGGTCCTGATTTTGTTGTCCAGATTCGGCTCTTTGCAGTCCACTGGACCCTGTAAGCAATGCATAACTAACTAACTAACTAACTAACTAACTAACTAACTAACTAACTAACTAACTAACTAACAACAACAACAACAACAACAACAACAACAACAACAACAACAACAGACAACAACAAATAACCACGACATTGGCTACTTTTTTTCTTCTTCTTCTTCTTCTTCTTCTTCTTCTTCTTCTTCTTCTTCTTCTTCTTTCTTCTTTAAATCGATGCAAGACAGTTTTTCATGTCCAACGTTTCCTCTGATGGGTGACGAATTAAAAAGAAAGGTTTGTTGATCACCAATGGCTTCATTTTAATATGTTCTTCTTCCTCCGCCTCTTTTATTCTTTAAATCGACGCAAAAGACAGTTTTCATGCCCTAGTCTCTTGAGATGGGGCTAGAATGAAAACGACCGTTTTCTTGATTCCAAGGGCTGATTGATCCACCTTTTGTCTGATAATGCTTGGTTAAGAAAATAGCTGTGGTTGTTCCTAAAGGAAATATCCCTGACACGCTATTTCCCTCTTGATCGAGATCGAATTTTCAATTCTCGTTTTCAGAAACAGCAACTTAAATTGCACGCACTGGTAATAACAGTTTTGACCAGATACAAACGCCTGTGGTTTTGACAGAATGCCACCCCTCCCTCCACCTCCAATACCACCTCCGCCCCCCTCTCTTTCTAATAATAACAATAATAATAATAACCATATCCTATCCTATCCCATAACTCGAGGGTCGTAGGGGCACCGCAGATGATCGTTTAACCAGCGTAAGCTTACTCCATCTTTCTCTGTCCTCTGCAACCATCATGGCTTCGCTCAATTTCAAGCCAGTCCATCCTCGAATGTTGTCCTCCCACCTCTTTTTCTGTCTCCCTTTTTCTTCTGCCTCATTGCACCGTGCCTTGCAGGATAGTCTTTGCAAGGCCTGATGATCTTGTGACATGGCCACACCATCGGAGTTTCCGTTTCTTCACCACTGTGATCATGTCCAATGGCTTGCGCGATGGTCTGTCGGACTTCGTCGTTGGTAATGTGGAATATAATAATAATAATAATAATAATAATAATAATAATAATAATAATAATAATGATGATAATGATAATGATAAGAAGAAGAAGAAGAAGAAGAAGAAAAAGAAGAAGAAGAATGTATAATAATAATAATAATAATAATAATAATAATAATAATAATAATAATAATAATAATAATAATTATTATTATTATTATTATTATTATTATTATTATTATTATTATTATTATTATTATTATTATTATTATTATTATTATTATTATTAGTATTATTATTAGTATTATTCTCAGTGGTCAGAGCGCACGAGTTGTGTACGTGCGTCTCGGGCGACGTGGGTTCGAATCCTGACTTCAGCAAACTATTTTGTGATTGCTGGATAGTAGTGGCCAGCGCTTTGAGAAGCTCTCTGAGCTTGTAAGTGCGCTATATAAGAGCAACCTCTTTCTTTCTTTCTTTCTTTTTTTCTTTCTTTCTTTCTTCCTTCCTTCTTCTTCTTCTTCTTCTTCATCTTCTTCTTCTTCTTCTTCTTCTTCTTCTTCTTCTTCTTCTTATAATTATTATTATTATTATTATTATTATTATTATTATTATTATTAGTAGTAGTAGTAGTAGTAGTAGTAGTAGTAGTAGTAGTAGTAGTATTAGTAGTATTATTATTGTGCATTTTCTTCTTTCTTGGTTAAAAGGTCTATGTTAATAAAAAGGAGCTGTAAATTATTTTTGGTAGTAGTAGTAGTAGTAGTAGTAGTAGTAGTAGTAGTAGTAGTAGTAGTAGTAGTAGTAGTTGTAGTTGTAGTTGTTGTTGTTGTAGATGTAGGTTGAGGAAGAAGCAGGCTGTAAAGCCTTTATGAACGTGCTATCTCATCCACACTTTGCTCGTGACCATATGCATGCATTTTTCCTATTAGTATTACTCACTAAAGCAATATAATAAATCTCAGCGTCCAGCTGGTTTTTAAAACAATTAATATTCTTTTTAGTTTTTATAGTTAGCGGTAAACTGTTCCAAAGTGAAGATACTCTACTCTGTTAGTAAAGAAACAGTGTCGCATGTTAAGATACTCTGTTAGTAAAGAAGCATTTTCTGATGTTAGTATTAGAGTACAAAGCATGGAGATGAAGTGCTACAGAAGACTTCTGGGCATTTCCTATACCCAACACCTCACCAACGACGAAGTCCGACAGACCATCACACAAGCCATTGGACAACACGATGACCTGCTCACAGTGGTGAAGAAACGGAAACTCCGATGGTATGGCCATGTCACCAGATCATCAGGCCTTGCAAAGACAGTGCAAGGAGTTAGAGGAAGAGGGAGACCGAAAAAGAGGTGGGAGGACAACATTCGAGAATGGACTGGTTTCACACTGAGCGAAGCCATGAGGGCTGCTGAGGACAGAGAAAGATGGAGTATGCTGGTTAAACGATCAGCTGTGGTGCCCCTACGACCTCAGGGTTATGGGACAGGATAGGATAGGATAGTATTAGAGTGCATGTCCTTACCAGGAGAATCATTCCTTTTAGGCATTCGTGCAGTGACGCTGATCAGTGTGGGCATTGTGGGGACTCTCAGGCAGAGAGAAGGCATTGGCAGAAGATAAATAATTTTTTTAAGTTATAAAGGGAGAGTTGTGGAGCAAGTGTAAGACAAAAGGGGGAGTGGGGAGAGAGAGAGAGAGAGAGAGAGAGAGAGAGAGAGAGAGAGAGAGAGAGAGAGAGAGAGAGAGAGAGAGAGAGACTGTATGAAAGCAGAGATTGATTTGGAAGCAGCCATAAACTAGAGTGGAGGAAATGAAAGATGATTAGAGAAGGGGACAGGGAAGGGGGGAATGGTGGTGGAGGGGAGTGGAATAAAAGCTGGTTAGAGTATGACAGATACAACACCATACAACAGGTCGTACTCACTCGACCAGCAGTGACAATAGTACATGTTGCCAGGTATCGATCATAAGAGGGTAATGAAGCGTCGCCGCATAATCCGCTTACTTTTCCAGCAGTCCGCGATTATGAATGCTTTTTTCATAAAACCTAAACTCCTCAATTTAGTCCACTCAACCGTGAAGAACCGCAGTATTCAACGTTAGCATCTTCTTAGATCCGCTTCCCTCCTACACCATCACCCTCAATACCCATGTATACACCTCCCGTTCTACTAAGCTTACTACCTTTTGGTAATAATCAGGAATTGTGAAAGAATTGTTCCAGCACTCAGTCATTATAAATGCGTTTTATTTCCAGAGCTGTAAAGATGTGTACTAGTGGCTGTACCGGAGAATGTGTATATTGTTAATTACTTCTCCAGGTGTTTACTCTAGCCATGATATATGTATATATGTATAGGAATTATGTTGGAGATTCCAGTGGACCTCGGACTTAGAAAACTGTTCGTCTCTTAACTGTATAAGTGGAGATGATCTCACTGAGGGATATTTCTGCCAACAGGGAGACGCTCTGCACAACCTTGGTAAACAAGGAGTTGCAGAAGTTCGTCTCATATTATGCAGACGAGCAGGCATCTTGGTCCACGGCTGGGAACAAACTCCACAGAGAGGCAACCCTGACACGTGGCCTGTACCCTTGAGCAGCGATAGCATTTGGCTCCACTAGCTCCGTAGCCAACTACCAAGAGAAGAGACAACAACACCGCACATCGACTAGAAAGTTAAGTCCTCCGAAACCGTGCCCAAACACTGATCTACGATAGTCTACTCGTCCAGAAAAGACGAATAATAGGACAGAACGAACTCATAGCCCAATGATGAGACAGTAACAAATATCGAGAACAGTAGCTGTATAGAGAAGTGAAATTTGGACATTTAAGTTAGTGTAGAGATTAAAAGATTTTGTATAGAGTAGAGGAAATAAATGTGTGATATTTACTGTTAACAAGTGGCAGGACTACCTATGTTTCATAGCCGTGTGAGAGCTAGTGTGTCAGTGAATCTTTACACTTTTCTCCCTATCTCTGTAACCCCATACATGTTTTAAGATTAGTCATAAGGTGATTACATTAGTCGATCCCCGCAGACGATAGACGAGCGGGTAATAGCATTCCATTGTGCAGAGCCCAGCAACAATAGACCTACCGTCACAGTACTAACAATGCGAATTTTATGGACAACCCGTTTCCGCCAAAAGTAAGCACATTCCTCGACATGGGAATGAAAATATTTTTTTGTCCAAGACATTTGTGTAGAATAATTAATAAACTAAGGGTAAACTCATGGAACACCAAGTTTTCAAAAGATGTAGTTTGTACTTGTTTACAGCCAATATCTGTTAAACATCTGTTATATGAATGTCCTATTTTGGTTATGTTATATAAAGAAAAAAAATATCGATGTAAATAGTCAAGAATCAATCAACGAGCCCGAATGGTAATTTAAAACATCTCTGATCTTATGCACAAATTCACAAGATATTTATCAATAACAACAAAAAACAAAAGCGCACGAGAAAGGAATAATGTACAATTGCAATTTACAACACACTATTTTAAAGGTGAAGGACTTAAGCGTCTTGGCAACAACTAAATGCGTTTCCGCTGGTGCGAGACAGCCATTATAAATTAATTTATTAACCTGAAGTGCATAATATAGATCACTGCCACAAGGGCTGTATTAACGATCCAATGATTAACATCCGAGCCGAGCAAACTTTATAAAACAGCAGGCAGCAGCGTGTTAATTAAGTCCTGACTTTGCACTTTACATGCCGCTGCACACTAAATCAACATATCGATAGCAATAATAACATATGTCGCGAAAACAAAATGTATCGTAACGCGCATAATACATGTGAAGCGTTGGTTTCTGTTTAAAATAATAATAATAATAATAATAATAATAATAATAATAATAATAATAATAATAATAATAATAATAATAATAATAATACAGGTAGCTATATACGCGCCTTTCCCCAAATCAATCAGGCTCAAAGCGCGGCGATCTGTACCAACATACACGCTCACTTGTCTCATCCCATTCTCACACACACACAACAAATACGCATCCAACACTCAAACAGGTGGTGTAAAGGCATGGAGATCGCTATTGGAAGACGAAAAGAAAGTCGAATTTTTATTTTTGAAAATTTTGTATTGACTGCATCCAGTACCATTATTGAAGGGAGGGAGGAAACCGGAGTGCCCGGAGAATAATTATTGCATTTCCATGCCTAACGTTGACTTTTGGTCCCTTAACCTATCTTCCATGGTCTACCGTACTGCCAATGGTAGATGTTTAACTTCAATCAATGTTCCTTCATTCAATTTCTGGTTGCTTTAATGCCCCGGGCAGAGCTCCGGTTGTTATCACATGATACGCGGGGTGCGGGAGCGTGAAAGGTCGAAGGTCGAGTACAGGCCCATATCAGAATCGGTTCGAACTTAATTACACATACAACAAAGCAACAAAATGTACGCTCCTAGCACAAGGGGCAGCATAGCCAGAAAAGGTGTTACGTTTGGGACGCGCACGATAGATCCGATCACTTTATTTTGCAAAGCTTGCAATTATAGAGCATATTTATCTTTTACTAGTGGTTTTGTACCCTGGCAAGCCAGGTACACAGGTTGCTGTTTAAAATGTAGACAGAGAGACAACTGTTGTCTGCGAGTTTCATTTGGACGATGATACCTCCCCATATCCCCCTTGATACCTCCCCATACCCCCCCTGATATCTCTCCGTCCCCCCCCCCCCCACGATGCCTCACCATACCCCCTTGATACCTCCCCGAACCCACTTGATACCTCCCCATACCCCCTTGATACCTTTCGTACCCCCCTTGTAACCTACCTGTACCCTCCTTGATACTTCCCCGTTGATCGTTTCGCAGGTATGGATGAAAGGAATCGACCATCGCCATACCCCCTTATATATACCCGTATCCCCGTTATGCTTACCCATGCCCCTTTAAACCTACCCGTAGCACCCTTTTACCTACACGTACCACCCCATCCCGATCCTTGGTACTACTACTACTACTACTACTACTACTACTACTACTACTACTACTACTACTACTACTACTACTATTGAATATAGAATAATACAAATAGAAATCATTAAAAAACACCAAGGTTTTAAAAGAAAATTTGATATAAGATATAATAATAATAATAATAATAATAATAATAATAATAATAATAATAATAATAATAATAATAATAAAAATAAAAATAATAATAATAATAATAATAATTTATTATTATTATTATTAGTTTATTAATAATAATAATAATAATAATAATAATAATAATAATAATAATAATAATAATAATAATAATAATAATAAATTAAAGGTAAAAAGCCTAAATTAAAAAGAAAAATATCCATATTGTAGTGTAAAAAAAGGTAAAAAGCCTAAATTAAAAAGAAAAATATCCATATTGTAGTGTTAAAAAAAATAAAATAAAATAAAGCCCGCGTGAGATTTGAACCTGGGTCGCCCTGCACGGTAGGCGAACGTTTTACTCAGTAAGCTACCAAGGCTTCCTAGAAAAACCATCAATTTTTTGGTCTAAATGGAAAAACATGCTGAAACCTCAATTTGATTTTTAATGGAAGCGCGCGGAATGAGGCTATTGCAGTTTGTGGACATTTTGTTTATTTATTTATCTCAGAAACGGTTAAACGTAAGGAAATGTCGGCTATAACGATTTCGCTGGTTTTGAGCACACAGCAGGCCGATCATCAGCGCCCAGCACCTGCCCAGATCAGCGTCCATACCGGACAAACTTTATAGTAGAGGCGAAGAAGGACTTCCGGCTAAGCAATTTATATATATATATATATTTGATTTTGCGTTGTTGCCCAGTGGGTTCGGGCACTGAATAGGACAGACCCAACATTTCCCGGCGTGTCGTAAGAGGCATCTAACAGGGGTGATGTCAGCACGGAATCACTGGGCGAAATTCTTCTACACAGAAGTCACCAGCCAGGACGGAGGAACCTCACGTTACTACAGGTTCAACGACCAGGTGCTCGGCGCCAAGGCGAGGCACGCTGTGTTAGTGGATACCGGCTGTGGCCAACAGCCTGGAGAGGATTGGGCCCTGTGTTACGTTTGAGACGCGCACGATAGATCCGATCGTTTTGTTTTGCAAATCATGCAATAATAGAGTGTATTTACCTTTGATTTGATTTTGGGTTGTTGTTAGAAGAATCTTTGTATAATGATGATAATTTTCGTTGGTCGATATTATTGGAGAATTTTATAGGGTTGCTTGCTTACTATCGATGGAAGCATCTAGATAAATATACTCGTAGCTAAGAGATTCTTCTAACCTAAATAAAGTTATATGCCGTAAGACAGGAGCAGACATCCGAAGTGACCACGATCTCGTTATGATGTCGTTCCGGCTCCCATTGAAGAGAGTAAACACAGCAAAGTGCACTAGACTAATGTTCGACCTGGACAAACTGCAAGACCCGGAGGTGGCAGAAATATTTAAAGCTACAATTGGAGAGAAATTTGCACCACTGCTCATTTTTGGAGCTGATGAAGTAGATGTCAACACCATGACCACCACCTTCAACTCAGCGGTGACAGGTGCCGGCACTGAGATCCTTGGCATTACATTACATTATTATTGCTTTAGGTCCAGCGGACTCTTCCGAGCCAAATCAGGACCGGACAACCCCCGATCCGCATAAAAGATCTGCTGAAACAACCCTAATGGTAAAACCGAAAGCTCTCCACCAGCCAGTCACTTTAAAATAAAGACATCCCACGCAGGGGACGGCTGAGGCTTAAACCCAACTTATCCAACCCCCGTTTACAAAACCAAAATAGAATACAAACATCATTATAAATTATCAACAAAACACATACATATAAAATGCCTACATTGCGAAATAATAACATCATAGGAAGCCCTAGTTACCACCTGGCAGAAAGCGTCCAATATTCCCAAGCTGATCCAACAGACCTCATACACAAACAAGGAGTCTTGTCCCGGAAGAGTTTTCAAGAAAAAAGGTAGGAGACTGGTCTAGCGAAGAAGACGATATTATAGCAGATTGATAGAAAAGAGCAGGAATGAGAAAGAGCAAATGAGAAAGACAGCGACAGTGGGAATTTAAAGCACTAAATTTCCAGAAAGTGGGGATACTACTTATACTGAAACCCCCGGCACCCTAACGGGGGTAGATCCTTGGCAAGCACCGGTCAAAGAAAAAGTCGCGGATCACACCTGAACTTTTGGACCTGTGTGATAAACGAAGGGAGATGAAAAAGAAAAAAGAACACCTCACAGGAATATGATGCCTACCAAAAAATCCCAATGACATCCAAAAAGACATGCGCACAGCAAAGGAGAACTGCCTAGAAGATCAATGCCAGGCAATAGAGAACAGTCTGAACAAAAACAACAGCAAGATGGCCTACCAGACTGTGAAGCGGCTGACAAGTGTTAAATAACCCAAGGTCTCCACGATCCAAAGGAAGTCTGGCATATGTCTTACAGAAGAACAATAAGTCTTGGATAGATGGACAGAGCACTTCTCTGACCTTTACAATCACACACCAAACGGAGACCCATCAATTTTAGCATGTCCCGAGAACAGAGAAGAAGAATAAGTCGTCCCGATTTTCCGAGAAGAATCTGAGGCAGCAGTGCAATCGCTGGAGAAAGGGAAGTCAGCGGGAATGGACAATATACCCGCAGAACTGCTTCAAACAGGAGGAGAAGCGATGATTGACGCCCTCACCATTATCTGTAACAACATCTGGCAGAGTAGGGAGTGGCCTACACCATGGACCCAGTCGCTTGTCATCGTTCTTCCCAAAAAAAGTAACCTTCAGGAGTGTGAAAATTACCGCACCATCAACTTCATCAGCCATCCCAGCAATGTCCTCCTGAAAATAATACTTAACATAACAGGTTGAAATCCCAAGCTGAACAAATCATACATGTAGCTGAAGAACAAGCAGTGTTCAGGACAAGGCGAAGTATAACTGAACAGATTTTCAAATTCAGAATAATCTGCAAGAAAGGCCTACAGCACCAACAACATCTATATCATGTGTTCGTAGACTTCAAGGAAGCGTTTGATCGAGTCTAGCATGCAGCTCTGTGGACAACCATGACAGTGTACACCATCAGCCCTAATCTTATTGAAGTCATCAAAAGCCTGTATGACAAGGCTACCAGTGCAATCCACCATAACAGCGCAATGAAAAGGAGGTGCAGAACTACAATCGGTGTGCGTCAGGGATGCCTACTCTCTCCAATACTCTTTAACATCTTCCTAGAGCGCATCTTGTCAGATGCCCTTGCAGATCACGAAAGCACAGTCAGCATAGGGGGCAGACCTTCGTTTTGCGGATGATATTGATGGATTGGCTGGAGAGGAACAAGAACTTGATCAGCTGGTACAGAGGATTGACATCAACTCCAGAGCCTTTAAAATGAAAATAAATGCAGAGAAGACCAAAATAATAACCAACAACACCAATCTGCATCAACATGGACATCAAAGTCCAAAGCCAATCCCTCAACACTGAATAGCTTCAAATATTTAGGAGCCAATATATCAGACAATGGGTCCCGACAGGAAGTCCTCTCCAGGATCGCACAAACGACTGCTGCCGTGACAAGGTTGAAGCCCAATTGGAAAGACAGGACCATTCCAAGATAAGGCTGCTGCGCTCCCTTGTCATCTCCATCTTCCTATACGCTTGCGAAACATGGACCCTCACAGCAGATCTACAACGAAAAATACAAAGCATGGAGATGGGGTGCTACAGAAGTCTTCTGGACATTTTCTATACCCAACACATCACCAACAAAGAAGTTCGACAGATCATCACACAAGCCATTGGACAACACGATGACATGCTCACAGTATTAAAGGAACGGAAACTCCGATAGTATGGCCACGTCACCATAGCATCAGACCTTGGAAAGACCTTCCTGCAAGACACGGTGCAAGGAGGCAGAAGAAGAGGGAGACATAAGAAGAGGTGGGTAGACAACATTCGAGATTGGACTCGCTTGACACTGAGCGATGCCATGAGGGTTGCTGAAGATTGATAAAGATAGAGCACGCTGGTTAAACGATCATCTGTGCCCAAACGACCTTCGAGTTACGGGATAGGAAAGAATAGGGTAGGATATGGAATCAGATGAAGCAGAGAGAAAATCATGTTTTGCAGGATATTCGCATCAACTTAAAGGTGAATAATAATAATATATGTCATCCAGCTTCAAGCACAACTGCACAAGCAAAACACGTCATTTAGTACTGAAGCACACAGAGCAAAAGTTATTTTGACCTGTCTGGAAAAAATCTTCACAAATGAAAAACAAAAAAATCTGTTTCATTCAGCTCTTTAGCGTGTTATTTCGACCTGAGGTTGTCGCTATATGAATGGCCCAGGAATGGAAATGTCGAGCACAGCAACATTTTAACTTCAGAACAAAATGCCTTTTTCAAGACTTCTAATTCCCCAAATAACGCTGGACAAGGCAAAGGATTTCAGCGTTTTATGTGCTTGCAAGTATAACATAGCCTTTTTCAAAAATTGCTGTTCAAAATGAACAATTTATTCCATCGGTGTTTGTTTCTTTGAGGTTAGTTTTAGTTGTGTTTTGTTATTGTTGCATTTTAGTATTTCACGACTTACCTGCAAATACGTTTAAATAGTCGGGAATCAGAACGAGCCAAAATATTTGCCTGTCGGTCCGTTGGACGTCATAGGTCAAGAACCACTGAACGGATTTTTGCCCAATCTTTACAGTAACAATACCTAGATTAGTGACATCCCGTGCCATCATATTTGCTCTACCGCAAATGTCAAGGCTATTGGAGTTCTTTTGTTACTAAACACGTGTAGCTCAAAATATCAACAACAAAAAACTGAAGCGATGTTGTTGAGTTTTGTTTCAAGATTGAAGATATATTTATTGTCTTCATTAATCACTAGGAAATTTTAGTGTGTGGTGTGATGATTCCACATACAAGGACAATGATACAGACCAATCTAATATAACATAAAATTCTGCATATATTACATTATCACAGAGCAATGCAATAACGTTTTCATGAAGAGTAAAATCACGCACATTTTTACTTCCACAAACACATCACGCTGTCTCATTCGTAAGAAAGATTCCAGGTCAGGCACTCAGAAACTATCACACCTGCACGCCCGCAACCTTCCGCAGTTGCAGTCTTTCACCAAAAAGCGCATAAACCCTCAGCATACATATATAACATACACAAACCAATTTAAGTTGGTAAAAAGTAATAAACATACATGTGTGTTAAAAGTAGAAAATGCTAAGATATTAAGACAAGTATTATCCACATTAAAGTTGACTAGGATTAGAAATAAAAAAAATTAGAGTAAAAGTTCTAAAATAGAGCAAAAGTTAAAACAGCCCTAAATGCATTAAACAATATCATGTACAACAGTAAACTGGTAAACAGTTTCCTTTATCTAAACGAGGGGCAACAATATAAATCACAATCGACGATAAAGCATACCACATTAGTATAAAAACGTATCGTAGTTGTTTGCATACATCCCTCCTTCCTCTTTCCCCCTCTCTCTCTCTCCCTCTCTCTTTCTCACACACACACACACACACACACGCTCACACCCACACCTCCCCCCCACACACAGTGACTTCAACAGGTATACAGCTACTTCAACAGGTATATAGCTACTTCAACAGGTATACAGCGGCTTCAACAGGTATACAGCTACTTCAACAGGTATACAGCTACTTCAACAGGTATACAGCTACTTCAACAGGTATACAGCTACTTCAACAGGTACACAGCTACACAGCTACTTCAACAGGTATACAGCTACTTCAACAGGTATACAGCTACTTCAACAGGTATACAGCTACTTCACACTACTTCAACAGGTATACAGCTACTTCAACAGGTACACAGCTACTTCAACAGGTATACAGCTACTTCAACAGGTATACAGCTGCTTCAACAGGTATACAGCTACTTCAACAGGTATACAACTACTTCAACAGGTATACAGCTACTTCAACAGGTATACAGCTGCTTCAACAGTTATACACCTACTTCAACAGGTACACACCTACTTCAACAGATATACACCTACTTCAACAGGTATACAGCTGCTTCAACAGGTATACAGCTACTTCAACAGGTATACAGCTACTTCAACAGGTATACAGCTACTTTAACAGGTATACAGCGACTTCAACAGGAATACCGCTACTTTAACAGGTATACAGCGACTTCAACAGGTATACAGCTACTTTAACAGGTATACAGCTCCTTCAACAGGAATACACCTACTTCAACAGGTATACACCTACTTCAACAGGTATACAGCTACTTCAACAGGTATACACCTACTTCAACAGGTATACAGCTACTTTAACAGGTATACAGCTACTTTAACATATACACCTACTTCAACAGGTACACACCTACTTCAACAGATATACACCTACTTCAACAGGTATACAGCTGCTTCAACAGGTATACAGCTACTTCAACAGGTATACAGCTACTTCAACAGGTATACAGCTACTTCAACAGGTATACAGCGAACTTCAACAGGTATACAGCTACTTCAACACTCAACAGGTATACAGCGGCTTCAACAGGTATACAGCGGCTTCAACAGGTATACAGCTACTTCAACAGGTATACAACTACTTCAACAGGTATACAGCTACTTCAAATTATGGGCCATCCTTCAGTAGCAGCCCGTATGTCGCTCCGAATTTATTTTTTTTCTGGAGGATGAGGGGGAGGAGGGATGTGGGGTTGGTGGGTTATGCACACTTTACCATATTTTTTACGCTTTATTGTCCCTTTTTATTGGGGAATTCTGGGCCGCCTCCCCTGGGGAAGGCGTAGTCGCGGCCTGTGGCGCGTCCAAAAAATAGTTGTGGTTTTGAAATTTTGCTGGGGGAGCAAACCGGAGTACCCCGAGAAAACCCCCGAGACGTTGCCCGAGTCGAAAGTAAGTAACATTCGAAGAAACATAACGTCCTGATGCTGGATCGATCCCACACCTGTCAGGCGCCTTTAGTCCCGCCTTCGACCACTTGTCCACAACGCTCGCTCAGTTTAAAGACTAAGTGAACCGAAATTCAGCGTTTTTACTTTGCGGATGTTTTAATTACTGCTGAGCATGTATTACATCATTGATAAAACTGCTTATTTTTCGGCTAGGTGTGCGAATGTCTGGTAATACATTTGAATGGCTTGCCATCTTGTTACAGTATCGTTCGTTCCGAATATTAGCATTACATCACGAGTTCCTCTTTTCCTCTGTTGCATTGTTCTTCGATCTTCGTCCATCATTTCCTAGGGCTTGTTGACTTCTTTATCAGCTCTCTGATAGAAAACACGTGGCAGGGAGGAATTTAGTTTGCGGGAAAATGTGAAATATTTTAACGTGATCTGATAATGGACAGAACACAGATTGGTTTGCGATTACATTAGTGGTGGAGCTGCAGTTGCTTGCTTTCAAAATTTTTGAACTAGAGTTTTGTTTCCTTAACACCACTCTTAAGCCACCCCTTCTTCTCTCCACATGATTTGCATCGCTGGGTATTAAACGATATTAGTTCCTGACCCTTTGTGGAGTTAACGTGCCAGAAATTTTTAATTTGATTTCTGAAAAGATCTTTTAATCGTCAGTTGTTGAGTGGTGTTTGATAATGAGATGGAACATCGATTATTGTTTTTGTTTTTTGCAAAGCTACTACGGTATTAATGTAATTGAGTAGACGTCAACGACAGTTTGTTTGTTTCTTTTTCTTTTTTTTTCTTTTCTTTTTAAAGTTACACATTGTTGTCACGTCTATTATGCGCCTAAACCTTGACGCTGCCGCGCCAACATTGTCTGAAGTACTTACAAAATTGTGAGGCCTGTTATAGGTGTAAAGATAACACATGGGTAAAGGGAAGTAACCGTAGAAAATTAATCTGCTTTTGGAGAATGGAAATCAAGCTGAACTTCCTGCTTGTCCAAAAAACTGTTGCCTTAAATTTGGATTCATTATAACTATTTATTTATTTATTTATTTTCGTAGTGTGTATTAATGTATTAGCGTTATTGGTAATTTATATTTTGTTTCATTGCTTTATTGTAAAAGAAAGGCTTCTGCCTAAATTAAGACACTGGAAGCCATTACATGATTATAACGTTGTTTACTTATGTAAATAGCTGTTTTGTAAACGGGATGGTATTGTGACATTTCCATTCTTATATACCAAAGCAGTATATTCCTCGCTGTACCGCGATAACACAAACATTTCGCCGTTTACACCACACATTGTTTCGTGTGTTTGTTTTTCTTTTTGTATGCTTTTTAAATCTCTCCAAAATGGCAAAACCACATCTGCTTAAAGAATAAACTTCCACAAAAGACTCATAAAAGAGAAAGATGGGCTCGGCGTGCTCAGAATGCGAGATTGAAACACAGATAAAAAGTTTCGATTTTTTGTTTTACCGCGGCTTGTGTTTTTAAAGTAATAGAAGCTGTCATTGTCGGGTGGAGCGATAGTGCTAGAGGTATAGGGCCAATGTCTATATTATAACTGTTTCGGGGTTAAGCAGGTATAGCCCAGGTTATTACTTGGGCTGGTGACTATCAAGTGTGTGTGTGTGGGGAGGGGGGCGGGGGAAAGCACATAGCTCGGTAAGCACATAGCTCGGTGAGCACGTACCTCGGTCCGTCCAGTTGTAAATGTGTATGTATAATAATGACAATGACAATGCAATACAATACAATACAATACAATACAATACAATACAATACAATGGCCACGTACTCCAATTGTAAATATATACGATGATGACATGACAATACAATAGAATACGATATAATTCATTACAATACATCGCAGCTTTAATGTCCGATAAAATCCGATAATTTGCCTTTGACGCAGTCTTGTGTAGTTCAGGTATCCACGAATACAGTTCATGCCCATAGGATACTTCGACATAACCAACCTTTCCAAGGTAGTATCATTTCCGTTCTTCAGTGGGCGCAGGGTACCTCATGGGATTTTTTGGGGTAAAAATAATGTAGCGGGTGAAATAAAGAAGGACGCTATCCTCACAAAGTTTGCCCCGAGAAAAGAGGATCCCCTTAACGCTTCTCTACCTTTTGACCTAAAGTTCGCGGAACGTCATTAATTTTACCACTTAATTATAAGTAAAAAGTTATTTACAAGAAAACTTGTTTGGTAGTCATTTTTTTAAGTAGTTTAAAAAAACAAAAACAAAAACAAAAAAACACCAAAACAGCCGATTTTGGGCAAAAAAGAAACAGCCTCCAGACTTTAACCCTAAGCTATGGTGAAACTGTCCTACAATCTTTTTTTGAACGGCGTTTCCAAACTCGTTTATGCTGTTATCTCTGTTAAGGTGCAAGGGCAAAGTGTTTATCCCATCAGTGCAACGCACACCATGTCAAAAACGCCATTAAGGAAAAAAGGGTATAATTGCGCCCAAACATTGCCAGATGGGTAGATTTTGTTTACCAAAGAAAGAAGAAAGGGAGAGGTGATAGGAAGCGACTTCCAAAAGTGAGCCAGCTCAGATCCGGCATTAGCTGCACAAGATCTAACATAAACATACCCTGGGATACCATGATACCCTGGTTCATTTAGGCTGTACTTTGAAATGTCTCACTACCTTGCCCTTTTGCCTTAAGGATGTAGGGAAACATAACCTCGAAAAAACGTCGTTTCCTCAAAAAGATCTAGTCACCGAGATTTCACTTCCCTTTCGTGCAAACAAATTGGCGTCACGATAGTCCGACGAAACGTGAAATGTTTAAAACAATTTTTGTATTTGAACATTTTAATGGGAACTGCAATATTTATTTTATTTATCTAATCGTTATATATGTATATATCTATATATTTGAATTTATATATCTATATATCTAGTGCAGAGAGAAGACCAACATGATGACCAACAACACCAATGGCATCAACGCGGACATCAAAGTCCAAGGCTAATCCCTCAGCACAGTGAATAGCTTCAAATATTTAGGAACCATTATATCAGACAATGGGTTCCGACAGGAAGTCCTCTCCAGGATCGCACAAACAACTGCTGCCCTGGCAAGCTTGAAGCCCATTTGGAAAGACAGGACCATCAGTCTACATTGCGAGGTAAGACTGCTGCGCTCCCTTGTCATCTTCATCTTCCTATACGCTTGCGAAACATGGACCCTCACAGCAGATTAACAGAGATGAGGTCCTACAGAAGACTTCTGGGCATTTCCTATACCCAGCACATCACCAACGACGACGTCCGACAGACCATCACACAAGCCATTGGACAACACGATGACCTGCTCACAGTGGTGAAGAAACGGAAACTCCGATTGTATGGCCACGTCACCAGATCATCAGGCCTTGCAAAGACCATCCTGCAAGGCACAGTGCAAGGATGTAGAAGAAGAGGGAGACCGAAAAAGAGGTGGAAGGAGAACATTCGAAAATGGACTGGTTTGACACTGAGCGAAACCATCAGGCTTGCTGAGGACAGAGAAAGATGGAGTACGCTGGTTAAACGATCATCTGTGGTGCCCCTACGACCTCCGAGTTACGGAATAGGATAGGATAGGATAGGATATGATAGGATAGGATATATATATGCCAAAGCAAAGAAGAAGCTGAAGAAGAAAAAATAAATCTAATATCAACAGCACCGTCAGTTAAGGGTGTCTAAGTGGAGGATGTGATGTCGAGGTGTGACCTTAACTACGATCTTCATTTTGAAAACTAACAACAACAATGTTCTGCTTGTGGAGATCGTTTTACTAATTTACTACACTGCATGAGAAATACCACTACACGGACCACAAAAACACAAGGTTATCATTATAAAATCATGTTCGTGCTAAGAAACACACCGACAACAATATATACCCTGCATGATGTGGTGTTTCTCTCCAACAACCCCCGTAGATGTTTGACCGTCTATATGTATATATAACCCTTGTGCTCGGCAAGAATGAAGTGTGGAAGACTCATGGAGATATAGATAGCAGGCAGCATCCTTTTTAATTCAATCTATCAAACACATAAGGATATCAGCTGCTATGTGATAATTTCGTTCTCTCAAAGCCCTCTCCTTTCCCCCCACACCCCTTTCCCTTCCCAATCTCTCCCGCCCTTCGGTTAGCAATATATTACCATATAATATAGTCTGCTGATGTTATGTTATGTTTATCAGTTTATAGTCCCCTCTCTTCCCGTAAGGATTTTCAGAGAGGAGACTCTGATCGTCTTATGTCTACTTTATATAGCTAGTGGTCGGTCTCAAAGCGTTAAAAAAGATGTGTGAACACTGCTCACGAAAAGAACAAATACATGGCGGCTCTGGTTGTGTTGCTTCAGAGAGAGGGGCCATTTGCTAAGACAACACACACAAGCCACGCCAGGCAAGGATAGATATCGGTTGTAGGTGTGGATGTTTGTAGTAAGAAATGCGTGAAATTGCTTTTCGGCTTTGAGCGTTGAAGCCTGAGTGAAGGCAACATGACAAAGATGCGCCGTAACAAGCCGCACAGTGCACTTAATTATTTAAAAAAAGACATTTAAAAACAAATTATTGGTCATCCATGCGGGCGAAATTCTGGCTGCATTTTTTTGGCAAAAGCACATCAGCCGCAAGAGCAGCGCCCTCATGTGATAAGATAACATAAGATGTGATAAGATACGATAAGATAACTTATTATCTTTTATATAACAGTAAAACGCTTCTTTATTACTTTGCAAGAAATCACATGGTGGGGACAAAGTGGGGACCGAGACCTTAAGTTCATAATGGGCGTAATGATGTCCCGGGTACTCGCCCGGAACCTCAAGATCTTTAAAGTCTGTGCGGTGGAATGCTTGCGTACACAGACTAGGATGAGGGTAATACTGTCGTTCCAAGGATAAAGAATGTCATGACATTCCTTTGTTATTGGTCTGTAGTGCTGAAAGCACTCTTTTGTTTCAAGAAAGATTATGAAAATATCCCGCTTAGTATTTGGATTGATGAAGCTCAAATGTAGAGAATATGAAACACAAGAAGATGATAAAAGCAGTCGATCTGCTTTGTAAAGTTGAGATTGATGAAGCTCAAATCTGGAGAATAGGAAACACAAGAAGATGATGAAACCAACCCATTCAGTACTTGGGTTGACGAAGGTAAACTGTGCAGAGAGGAGAAACCCTGTACAGCAATCACTACAGTCCAACCTGCTGTGAATTGGTGCCAGGCTCCTTTTGGAACTACAACGAGGAAGAGAAGAGGTAAGATGCTGGTACATGAACATACCCCTCGTAAAAGGGATGGCTGCATCTACCAATCAACTCTCTCTCTCTCCCCGCAACTGAAAGTTTATAGAAACACAATTTGCCTTACAGTAAAGTTCTCCGTCCCCACCTCTCCCTATTTCTAGCTCTCTGCCACTTGAATCTTGAATTTTAAAACCATCTTGAATCTAACGGACTCGGGGGTGCTTTTCTGTACCTGCACAGTGTGGCCGTGGCGATTGATATCTAGCAACAGAAAGGACTGAATTGTCTGTGACTTCTGGTTTGTGTTGTAGGGACAGGCTACCAACATCACAAGCGCTGACACCAGTTGCAGCAGGTTGGATCTTTGGCCCCTTCGGCACCCTGTTTTCTTTTTGCCGATAAGTAGGGGGATGAAGGTGGGGATGAAGAGGAAAATTATTCCCCTTCTTCACTTTATCCTATCCTATCCTATCCCGTAACTCAAAGGTCGTTGGGGCACCACATATGATCGTTTAACCAGGGTACTCCATCTGTTCTCAGCGACCCTCGTGGCTTCGTTCAGTGTCAAACCAGCCCATGCTTGAGAGATTAGTGCGAGTGAAAAAGTGATTGATTTATTTTTTGATGACGATCTTTGAAGTGATGTTCGGAAAGTGATATTATATGCAGTTGTTGATGTATGCTGAATAAAGTTGGAAAACTTCATACGACAACTCCTGCCTTGTTGCTGAGTGAACAGGCTGCGTGGATAAACGAACCTGAGTTACATTTATCCAGATTCAAGCATCGGGGCTGAATCAACAATTGATAAAAACAACAACCGTGTAACATTTTGGGAGCCAAGCCGGGATCTACGTCATAGCCAAGAGTTCATATGCGATAACAAGCGAGTCAACGTTACGAGAGGCAGTCATCGAGGGTAGCCGCCAACGAGTTGCGTCGGGAGGGACCAAAATACTGAGACTACATCCCCGATATATTCGGGTTGACTGCAAGGGCGTGTAGTCGCCGAACAGATCGGGACTACGTGGCTGCTGCAAGACTACGTCGAGGGATAATCTCGGAACTACATCGCCAGTATCACAGAGAGCGACGAGCGAACGTCGCCTCTACTGCAGCACAGGAGCGTATACATCAACACCAGCGTGGTGCAGCGTCGCATACGACGAGGACAGCGGGGCCTGCGTCAGCGAAGGCGACTAGTAACAAACATAAGCGCTATTGCAGGAAGCATGCTGTTCTAGAACAGTCTAGAAGGGTTCAGCACAATCAAGAACTTTCCACAAAAGTTTCAAGATGGCTGACTTCTGGCCGAAAGGACTTGAACTGAATATAAAAGGCAAGCAGCTGACGGTGTACGTCAAGTCTCAGGGCAGAATACAAGAAAGAGTGAACAGGCTGCGTGGATAAACGAATCTGAGTTACACATATCAAGATTCAAGCCTATAATTTGGACAAATTAGGTCGAAGATCCAATTTGTTGGACGATCAGACAAAAATGTCATAGATTGATGCTGGAATCGACCTCATTTTAAAAATAAAATCACCCCGAGACTTTGTCAAATGATAGTCGTAGAATTTGTTGGTTATTGATGTTGAGTTTGTCGAGACGTTTTAGGACCGAGAAGAAGGGGCAGGGAATTAATGGAGATGAGAGCTAGAACTAAAATTAGAAATATTCAGAAGTTGGTCCTTCACTATAAGTTTTTTTTAGAATTATAATTTTGTTTATTTACCAGCGGCCAAGAATGAATTTAAGGCGTGATCGACAAAGCACAAACTCACATACACATACACACAAACACAAACACATACACAAACACACACACACACACACACACACAATGCTATTTTAGGAAGAAAAAAGCAGAGTTACAAATTGTCAAAGTTTTAGTGGGAAAACCCACACCTATTTTAGGAAAATATTAAACAAATGTTTTAAATGTAAAACCAAAAAGGGGAAAAATAGTATGCAACAAATTTACATGATCTCAATTTGTTCTGTCTGTCCATTTCTTTGTTTGCGTTTGTGGTATCTCTTCTCAGTTTAGTTACCGTTTGTCTTTGTGTTTGTATGTTTATGAGATTTTCTTTACCTTAAGATGTGATTAATAATAATAATAATAATAATAATAATAATAATAATAATAATAATAATAATAACAGGCAATTTATACAGCGCTTTCCAAAATCACAAAGCGCTTTACAAAAACAAATGTAAACACAACATGCATACATTGGTTGGTGAATAACACGCAACCACATACGTATCCCAACACCCTGGCCAAAAACACTCGGTGTGCCTAAGAAAAGGCCTCTCTAAAAAGATGCGTCTTCAAGTTGATTTTAAAAGACGCTAGTGAAGGACTGTGACGGACGGACCGAGGTAGCGAGTTCCAGGTCTAAACGGAGTAGAAACTGAAGGCTCGACCACCGTGTCTCACCCTGTGGTATTCTGGAACACGTAACATCCTTTCATATGCAGACGAGCGGAGAGAGCGAGAAGGAACATAGACAGTCAAAAGTTCGGAAAGATAGCTAGGAGCAGTTCCAGAGATTATTATTTAATTAGTGTGCATATAACCCAACTCTGTTTATCTTTGTCTCAGGCTGTCTGTCTGCCTGTGTCTCTGTAATAGAGACTAAAGTGGAAGATGTGATTTGCGCATTGAATCCAACTATGTCTCCCATTATTCCCCTCTTCCCAGTTCTCTCTCTCTCTCTCTCTCTCTCTCTCTCTCTCTCTCTCTCTCTCTCTCTCACACACACACCAAAGACTGAAGTAGAAGGTGTGATTTGCGTATATAATCTATATCATCCAATTCTGTCTGTCTGTCTCTTTCTCTCTGTTTTTCTGTTTATCTGCCTCTCCCTCCCTACCTCATTTCATCCCTCGCTCTCTATCTAATTTTGTGCGAGTCCAATGGATACAGATTATCCTTGTCTATCTCTGCCTCTGTCTTTCTCCTTCTGACAATCTGTCTGTCTGTCTGTTCGTCTATCTGCCTTTTTGGACCACGATGAGCCCGTTCGTTTGGCTTTCCAAAACTTTGTGCATTTTGGTCTCTGTTGGGCTTGCAATAACGTTGAACTCCTGATTGGTTCAAGGAGCAGGTCGCAACCGATTGGAAATCCACCATTTCAAGCGGTCATCGATTTCAGGGGAATGGCTGATGAATTTTCATTTCTCAAGGGAAAAGGATCATGTCCCAAGGATCATTTCCTTTCTTTCCCTTCCGTCTTTCTATGTGATTATTTTAGTTTATTTTCTCTTACTTCCATATTTCCCTTCTGTATTAATTTCTTTCTTATTTGGTTTTTCTTTTCATTTCTTTTTTCCCTTGTTTTTCTTTCTTTCTTTTCTTTCCTAATTATTTATCTTGTTTTAGTTTTTGTTTCTTTCTTTTCTCTCTTTCTCCTTTCATACTCTTTTGTTTTCTTTCTTTATTTTTCTTTTTTTTCCCTTTTCTATATATTTCTTTTTTTGTTTGTTTATTTTCTTTTTATCTTTAGATTTCTTTTGGTTTTTATCTTTATTTTCTATCTTCCTATTTCTTTTGTTTGCTCTTTCTGTTTTTCTTTTTATCATTCTATTTATTTCATTTTTCTTTCTATAATTTGTTTTTTTTCTTTCTTTCTTTCTTTCTACTTTTTTTATCTTTCTTTCTTTGTATCTTTCTACTTCTTTCTTTCCGTATTTCTTTTTATATTTTTCTTTCTTCCTTGCTTTCTTTCTATTTATTTCTTTAGTTTGCTACTTTTCTACTTTCTTTCTTTCTGTTTTTCTATTTTCTTTCTTTCTTTCTGTCGTTCTGTCTCTCTCTTTCTTTCTTGTTATTTCTCTTTCTTTCTTCCTTGCTTTTTATTATTTCTTCTATCGTTCTATTTGTTTATTTCTTTCTTTCCTATTTTCTTTCTTTCTTTCTTCCTTGCTTTCTTCCTCACTTTTTTTCTATTTCTTTTTTTCTATTTCTTTATTTCTTCCTTGCTTTCTTCTTTATGTCTTTCTTTATCATTCTTTCTTTCTTCCCCATTCCCACAAAAGAGGCCATTGACAACCTGACACACTCCGCTCTCCACATCTTCGTTTTTATCATTCTAAGTCCTAAACTTTTGTTTCTTTGAATTTGAATCGCTTCTTTTCCTTTTCTTATCTTGAGTTGGGTGGCGTCGCAATGCAACATGGTGAACTGAATAAACGTGCAATAATCTCCCTTGTGTGTCGGTCTGTCTGTTCCCTGTCAGTCGGCATGTCTGTCTATCTGCATCGATCTTTTTGCCTCATATCTCTCTTTTTAGTTTCGTTGATTCTGTAATTTGTTTCCTCTATTATTTCGAGAAATGTTACATTGATAGTAAAGAAATAATTATTTAGAAAATATGCTTCTATATAAAGGTGATTTACTTGAAAATGGGTTTTTAAATAAACACTTAAATATATCGAAAATAAATATTTTACAAAGGGAATTCCATAAAATTCTGTATCCATGTTGTGAATAAAATGCCTGTGTGACTCTCTCTCTCTCTCTCTCTCTCTCTCTCTCTCTCTCTCTCTCTCTCTGTCTCTCTCTCTCTGTCTCTCTCTGTCTCTCTCTCTCTGTCTCTCTCTCTCTGTCTCTCTCTCTCTCTCTCTCCCCTCTCTCTCTCTCTCTCTCTCTCTCTCTCTTTCTCTCTCTCTCTCTCTCTCTCTCTCTCTCTCTCTCTCTCTCTCTCTCTCGCGCATGCGTACGTTGTGCAGAACGGCTTAACCGAGTTTTTTTAGTGTCCCAGTGGCGTTAGACAAGGATGTGTGTTATCTCCCACTCTATTCTCATTTTTAATAAATGAATTAGCCCTTGAAATCGCTCACAAAGGTATACATGGTATACAGCTTTCCCCAGACTTCATCCAGATTTTAATTATTTTATTCGCAGATGATGTTGCGTTGACGTCATACTCAGTTGCAGGACTTCAAAAACAAATTAATATTCTTAAAAATTTTGCAGACAATTTTAGTATGGAAGTTAACTTATCCAAAACAAAAATAACTGTCTTCCGAAAGGGGGGTTTTCTAGCAGAGAAAGAGAAGTGGTGGTACGGAAATGAAGCCATTGAAGTAGTCAACAGCTACAAGTACTTAGGGTTACATTTTATCACCAAGCTATCATTAACTCAAGCTGTTGGTGAGCTGGCTATGAAAGGTAAAATACGGGCTTCCAGAATACTTACTTGTTTATCCAGGCTTGGAGACGTATCCAGCAGCATTTTATTTAAACTTTTTGATGCTCAAGTGATGCCAGTTTTGCTGTATGGCTCGGAGGTGTGGGGTATCCATCAATTCGGAGTTATAGAAAAAGTGCATTTATTTGCATGCAAGCGATTCCTTCATGTAGGTCATCAAACGCCCAACATAATGGTGTATGGTGATTTGGGTAGGTACCCACTGTACGTCAACTCCACACTAAGAGCAGTTAAATATTGGCTGCGATTAATTACAATGTCGTCAGAGAGGCTTCCCCGTAAAGCGTATTTGATGCTTTGTGCAATGTGTGACTCTGGTAAGAAATGCTGGGTTTTTCACTTGAAGAATTTGTTTTTAGACAATGGTTTTGTTGAAGCATGGCAACAGCAAAGTGTTGGTGACGTCAAGTCGTTTTTGGCTTCCTTGAAAGAAAGACTTTTAAATCGATTCAAAAGTGACTGGGAACTCAAACTTTTTTCTAGCGAGCGCTTTGAGTACTATGCTCAGTTCAAGAGGGTGTTTAAACTGGAACATTATGTAGACTGTCACCAGCTACGATGCTTTAAAATTGCCTATGTCCAGTTCAGGTTCGGCATCTCGCCGATCAACACACACAGACGAAAATACAGGTCAGGAGTAACACCACAACAGCTGATGTGTCCAGTATGCAAAGACGATGTGGAAGATGAGCCTCACTTCTTGTTCGCTTGTCCCGCATACGAAGAATTAAGGAATGAGTCACCAATATTTGAAAAGTACAAAGATACTGGTTTTGACATTTCTGGAATTATGAGTGATGATGATCAAACAAATGTGTGCGAGCTGTCCAGATTTTTGTATAAAGCATTCAGAAAGAGAGCAGAGTTACAGTAGAGTTGTTTTGGATTGAACACAATCTTGGCAGGAATTTTTGCTTTTTATGACGTTTCTTGTTTGTATTTTGAACGTATTGAAATTTGAAAGTTGAAACAGGCGTATTAAATGTGTAGCGGAGAGAGGAGTATTAGATTATAAAGATATGGGCATATAAGGTTTAAAAAATCCTGTGGATTATGTAACGAGAGGGGGTGACAGAATGAAGACGAGAGCTAGTATTGACGAAGAGTAGATGGATATAATAAATGAGAATGAATGATGGTGAAAGAAAGACAAAGCATTCGGACTGGTAAATCTCCTTTTGCATTTGTGCTGAAATTTGTAGTCTTGTATAGTTCTAAGTTTGGAATTTTGTAGTCTTCTTTCTGGTGTGTATTTCTTTTTTCTTGGATTTTGCATCAAATTTCGTTATTTCTGTAAGCTTTTGAATATGGAATGTACAGAAACATTAAGTTTGTATTGTTGGTAATTTTATTTTTATTGCATATGTTGTCATTTTTAATCTGAGTTCACATGATCGCGCTGAATCACCCACCCCATCCTTCCCATTGAAATGAACCTGTTTTGTGTTTATTCAATAAAACGTCTAAGTCTAAGTCTAAGTCTAAGTCTCTCTCTCTCTCTCTCTCTCTCTCTCTCTCTTCTCTCTCTCTCTCTCTCTCCTCTCTCTCTCTCTCTCTCTCTCTCTCTCTCTCTCTCTCTCTCTCTCTCCTTCCCACGACATTTCTTCTTTCTTTCGCAGTCTTGTTCTTCTCGTTCTTCCTGCACACTCGACATTTCAACGTCTGGTTTTCGCAATCCTCACAGCATGCCGTCTTCAGTCTGTCGTTTCTTTTAATTTGGAAAGCAAAGTACACTGCATTGCGCAGTTTTTGCCATTAGTCTTCTTATTCTTCTTTTCCTTCTCCTTCCCAAGCTGTTTTCTTCCCACAATGGACATTTCAAATTCGTGTGTTCGCGTTGTTTTGGGCAATATGTCTTCTTAATCCTGGTGTCTTTTCCCTTTAATTTGGAAAGCAATATTTACTACGAATGGCTGGTGCTGCTTTGTTTTCTTCTTCTCCATATTCTGTTTGTTGTTGTTGTTGTTTGTTTTAATGTCTTTTTCACCGAAATGATAAGACAAAAACAAAAACAAATGAAAAACAAAATAAAAATAAAAATAAATAAATACAAAAAAAAAATAAATTGAAAAAAAACAAAAAACAACAACAACATAATTATGATCAAATAACATCGACCAGTCTCATATAAACTTACTAACTGAAGAACCAATGAACGTCTTCGCTAAACTAATACATACACCAAAACTAATATTGCCCAAAGACGTAACATTATTAGGCAAACTATTACGCAGTTGATTGCATTCAAATAAAACATGTTTCAAAGAAAACATTTCATTACATATACATTTGACGTTCGTACAATATTTAGTTCTGATGGAATTTAGATATATTCTATAAGCCATCGTCACAACAGTTCTGGGAATGCCAATATGTTGGTCAAAGAGTTGATTAAAATGACATTTAGTTTTAACTTCCTTTTCAGTTAAAACATGCGTCTCTTTAACTGACAGGGGTATATTTAATTTTACTGCATTATTATTTTCGGCACCAGTTTTTGCAGCTCGGTCAGCCCAGTCATTAAAGAGAAAACCACAATGAGAAGGAACCCAACAAAAGTTAACTTCTGTTCCATTTATTATAATACTATGAATCAAGTTCTTAATTTCAAAAATAATTTCTTTTCTTTCTTTACTGTTATTAGATTTTAGAGCTTCTAAAACTGATTTTGAATCAACACAAATGACTACACTAGAAACATGTAATGGGAGATTTATAATTCTATTTAAAGACATCAGTATTGCTATCAATTCTGCAGTGAAAATGGAATATCCTTTTCCTAAATAAAATGATTCTGTAATTTTAAAGTCAGGAATAACAAAACCTGCTCCCGCATTACCATTTTCTAAGACCGATCCGTCAGTGTATATCTTAAGTTGTGCTGAATACTTTTCATATAAATGATTACGAACATCAATTATCATTAAACCTGGGTTTTTATACTTAGTTTCATTTGTTAAAAGAATTTCAAAGTTAGCATTTTCGAGTTCCCATACAGGTATTGGTGACACTATGTTCTGATTACATACAAAATCTGTTTTTTCAAGATGTTTCGGAATTATGTCATATGTATAAGTTGCTATCGTTTGAAAACATTTAATTTTTTGTGAATGTTTAGGATAAGATATATCTGATCTTAAATATAGTTCCTCATGCGTACTATTATCTACTGCATTTGCTCTTAGAACATACTTAGCGCATGATAATTTTCTCCAATCGTCCAAAGGCATAACTCCAGCTGTTTCATACGCTCGCATTGTGTTAGTGTGTACAGGAACTCCAAGAGCCAATTTGATAGCCTTACTGTCTAAACTCTGTATTTTTTTAATATAGCATATAGGGGCAGAAAAATAAGCCTCTTGGCCGTACGTTAATTTAGATCTAACAAGCGCACATGCTAAATGTACTAGAGATTTAGGGTCCTGTCCCCAAGGTTGTTTGAGGATAATTTTTAATAAATTATAACTTTTGACATATTCTGTTTCATGTAGTCTTCTTCTTCTTCTTCTTCTTCTTCTTCTTCTTCTTCTTCTTGTAAGGGTCTTCTTCTTCTCAATCCTGCGGGTATTGCCCCTTCTAATTTGTAACGACATGAAAAGAAAATACACGAAGGAAGAAAGAAAAGAAAAGATAAAAATACGCTGGAAGATGTAAAACGCTGCTGCACATGTAAGCCTGTAGACTTGATCAAGATATCCTGGCCTTTTCCTTTTAATTTAAATGGTAGAAAAGTTTAAATGTCTGTAGCATTTCTTCTTCTTCTTCTTCTTCTTCTTCTTCTTCTTCTTCTTCTTCTTCTTCTTCTTCTTCTTCTTCTTCTTCTTCTTCTTCAATGCAATTCAGTTCAACAAATGTTTATTAGTCTAGCTCATATTGATATGATGGCTGGCATAAGATCATTGCTGAGTATAAATCAAAACCAAGGCTTAATTTTAAATGTAAAGCTTCATTAAAATGCAAAGCTGAATTTCATCATCATCATCATCATCATCATCATCATCATCATCATCATCATCATCTCATCATCATCATCATCGTCGTCGTCGTCGTCGCCGTCGTCTTCGTCGATTTCTTCTTTGACAAAAAAGGGGGCTGTTTTTGAGCTGCTTTTGCTGTCAGATGTAAAATGGAGGGGTTTGTGGTTCTGATTGAGATTTTCAACATAGGTTTTGAATTGTGTCTAGGTTTCAAGTGTCTCCGATGAGCTGTAAAGATGTAAAATCACTTTTCTGGTGTATTCTTATGAATGTGCACGAACAGCCCATGGTTTGGGTGAGCCCAATACTACTGGATTCGTGGGTTTAAACGGGCTAGTTAGTAGGTTAGCGTAGGCAATGAACACAAACTGGGGTCATAGAAGCTCTATAATTTGTGTGAATAAAAATTAAAGAAGAAATATTTACCAATGCCTTATCCTAAACTTCAACTAAACTTTCGTTGGTCAAAGTGTTTGTTTTAATAATCCTTGATGGACCCAATCTAATGACTCGTGATGGCTTTTACCTCCCCTGGATTTTACAGATGGACTTAGAGCCATCACGGTAAGAGAAGAGTTAAGTTCCAAGTGGCGTTTTGTTTTCTCCAGTGGCTTTCTCTAATCTGTCTGCTGGCCAAAGAAATTTCAGACGGTTTGGGACCTTCTTGATGCACGTCTTGGAAAATGTTTGGTGACATAGACGCCACAATGACATTTCGTTTGAATAGGCAACTCTTAAGCCGTTGTTCGTCTTAAATGCTTCCTTTAAATAATTTTCTTATCTTTCTTTCTTTCTTTCTTTCTTTCTTTCTTTCTTTCTTTCTTTCTTTCTTTCTTTCTTTCTCTCGTCTTTTTTTTGGCTAATTGCTTTTAAACCGTTGTCTTTCTCGATTGCATTCTTTTTAGTTGTTGTCTCTCCTACTTCTTTCTTTCTTTCTTTTCTTCTTAATTCTTTCTTTAATTCTACTTCTTCTCGTCGTCGTCGTCGTCGTCGGCGTTGTTGTTGTTGTTGTTGTTGTTGTTGTTGTTGTTGTTGTTGTTCTTCTTCTTCTTCTTCTTCTTCCTTTTCTTCTTCTTCGCCACATTGACAATAGCCAGCTGTTTAGATTTTAATCTCATTATACAAGCACTTCGAAAATCGGCTATTCTTTCTACTTGCTTCTTTGGTTCTTCGTTGTTTCTCGATTTTGTTTCATTAGAGAGAGATAGAGAGAGACGGATAGAGAGACATAGAGAGAGAGACAGATAGAGACAGAGAGAGAGAAAGAGAAGGAGGGAGAGAGAGACGGAGAGAGAGATAGAGAGAGCGTGGGTGAATTTTAAATGGGTGGAAAGATGTTAATAGAGAGCTCTAGGAAGCACAGAAACTTGGTTCGTAGTTCTTTTTCGTAGGTAAAAACCCAGTCTACGTCATAACTTTTGGGCTTCCGGAAGGTCACGATCTATTGATTTGCATTACACAGAAACTTCGCTGAGTGAAAATGCGGAATTTTCATCATTTTGACGAATCGTGATTATCATGTAAGTTTCTGGTGCTTTTTTTCATTTTCAGTTGCTATAAACGTAAGCGTGAATAAATGCTTTGACAGTATTCTCTCACCATTATTTTGTTGCTGTTGTTGATTCATTAAAAAAAGGTGTACTTTGCTCCGAAAAACGGGTGCTGTTCTTGGGCTGCTTTTGCTTTCAGATGTAAAATGGCGGAGAAATGTGTGGTTCTGATTGCGATTTTCAACATAACTTTTGCATTATGGTTAGGTTTCAAAGGTCTCCTATGGGCATGGTAAAGATGTAAAAATAAATTTTCTGGTGTATTCCTAATGAATCTGTACGGACAACCCTTGGTTTAGATGAGCCATAATACTACTAGGTTCGTAGACCTAAACGGGCTAGTTAGTGGGCTAGCTAAGGCAAATTCCGCAATGAACACAAGTTGTGGTCGTAGAAGCACTATAATTTGTATTGTTGTTTTTTTAAAAGAGAAGAAACAAATTACTAATGCTCTGTCCTAAACTTCAACTACACTTTTGTTGGGGAAATGTTTTAGCCCGTGATGAACCAAATCTAAAGACTCATGCGTTTTCGAGGAAAACAACCTCCGCATTTATTTCCCCTGGATAAGGACGAACAAAATTTCGTCTGCCACTAAAGGCGCTGCCGTTTCAGAGCCGCAGGCACGAAGAAAAGTTCGTAATGATTTCCCGATTGCATAACCGGAAACGAAAGGGGTCACTACGAAACAAGTTTCACTGGTCGATCTAAAGTTCTCTAATGGCGTGGAGTGGCCTCAGTTGGGGTTCTTGGTGGCGCACAGGGTTAGGCGCCGTTTTCCTATGCCAAAGCGAAGGTCGCGAGGTGAATCCCGCAAGGGGACGAAAGTGCCACTTTTTTTACGCGACTCTTTACATCATGGAGGGTTTTCCCGGGGTACACCGGTTTTCTCCCTTCCTTCAGTAATGCTATTGGATGCTGTTAAACTAAATATGTTATTTGTAATAAAATACGATTTCCTTTCCTTGAACTAGCAGAGTAGCGATCTCCCTGCCTTTACGTATTTGAGTGATGAACGCGTGTTTGTAGTGTATGTACGGGTGTGTAACATATGAGGGCTGTTACAGATCGCTGCTCTTTGAGTTGGAGTTAGGAAAAGGGCGCGTTTAGTATCCAGAATTATTGTTATGATGGAATGTATGCGACACGGACAAGACCTCGGTTTATACTCTCATCCGAAGGAGTAGGAAACGGGAGTAAAGTGTCGTTCCCAAGGACACAACACAATGCCCCGGCCGGGGCTCGAACCCGGGACTTTCAGATCCGCAAGCCGAAGCTCTACCATTAGGCCACTGTAATAATAAGGTGCCGGTGACAAGAACACACCCAGCATGCACCTAGGTCTTTCTCCCCCATCCCTGGCTGCCCAGGATTGTGCTCAGTTGTCTGGAGCGTTATTACGATGCGCCCAAAGGCTGCAAGTTGGCGCCTCGGTTGGCTTGAGTCAGATCCTGTATCGGCCAGCGCCTTGAGCAGCTCTTGAGCTGGAGCGCTATATAAGAACGATTAATTTGAAAAAAATGAAATAGTAGTAGTAGTAGTAGTAGTAGTAGTAGTAGTAGTAGTAGTAGTAGTAGTAATAGAAGTAGTAGTTGCAGTAGTAGTAGATGGGGAAAGATAGACAAACTCGCCGAGAAGAGGGCAAACTGAGGGACAGGCTAGAACAAGGTAAATTAATTTGTCTGGAAGAATTTCTATTGATTTCTTGAGCGATTGGTCTGTCTTGTCATGGGAGGTTAACTTATGCCTTGTGTCACGATAGAGGAAAACGAAGAAGCTTCAGTTATGCTATTTAACGTCTAGACACTTATTACACTTATTTTAGACATTCAGTAACACACACACACACACACACACATACACGCACACAAACACACACACACACACACACACATGCAGATGCACTCATATAAACAAATACACGCACCATTCTATCTATTTCTTAAAAAGGGGCTCCTTTGTTTAAGAGGTCAGTTTGAGCTGCTTGAGTGAGTCCTGTATCGGCCAGTGTAATGAGCAGCTCTTGAGCTGGAAAAGCGCTATAAAAAGTGATCAAATAAATGATTAAATGATCTGTAGTTAAAATAATGTTGGCTATCTTTTTGTTCTATTTTTACATCATTATATTAATCTTTTTTAAAATTATTATTATTATTATTATTATTATTATTATTATTATTATTATTATTATTATTATTATTATTATTATTATTATACATACAAGCAAAAAATAAGTGATTATTAGAAATTGGTTGCTAATATATATACAATTAATATTATTTACATAATTTGTTATCCTCGAGTCCAAGAGCGTTTTGCAAACGACTTTTCCAATAGTTCTTCAGCATAACAATATTGTTTCCTTATTCACCAATTTTTTAAAGTGTGTTTTTGTTTTTTGTTAGTAATAAGATGAAGAAGAAGACGATGATAACGATGGTGTTGATGATGATGAAGATGACTATGGTGAAGAAGAAGAAGAAGAAGAAGAGAAGACCACCACCACCACCACCACCACCACCACCACCACCACCACCAACAACAACAACAACAACAACAAGTAGTAGTAGTAGTAGTTGATGATGACGATGATGATGATGATGATGATGATGATGATGATGATGATGATGATGATGATGATGATGATGATCATGATGATGATGATGATTTGTTTAATTTAACTACTTTTAACATTGTCCAAGTGCGTAATTAGCTTGGTTATACGTTAGTTGGTTGTTTTATTAACGTCCTTTTTCTCACCGAGATGATAAAGATCATACACACAACATAATAGCCTATATCCATTGGACATCCTTGACTGTCACCCCATGCACTGCAGTCTGGAATGGTTCTTCCGTCTGACCATAATCAAGACAGCACTGCTGGCGTTGTTGTAAAGTTCTTCTATTCAAAACGCAGGAGGACGTGCCCTATCCTTTACTGTGCCAGACTCTATTAAAGCCTGTTTAAAGTCAATAAAATTGTGGTCGAGGTCATTTTGATTAGAAGGTGTATTTCAAATGATGATACGGCTGTTGCAGATTTATTCTACCGTGCTTCTTCCTGGTTTCAAACCTGCCTGTTATCTGAAAGTGCCTCCCCAGCGTGCTGATTTAATCAGTTTGATATGATTTTCAGCTATGTCTTACTAGGATGGCTAATGAGGACTTACTGTATTATATTTGTTATTGTTGTTGTTGTTGTTTTATATTGCCTTTCGTAGGGAGCGGGATAATCAATGACCGAACCCACTCTTGTGGACATCCCTGCCGTTCCCAGATTAATTGTGGCAGAGCGCTATCACGAATGAGTCATTTCCTTTTCGCCATGTGTAAGTAATTCAGCTGGAATGTTGTCAGGGTCTGGCGCTTTATCCGTGTACGTTGAGCACTGCATGTTCCACCTCCTCTCTCAGTCCTGGCAGCGGCTCTGGTGTTGTTGCCTGTCTGCCATTGTCTAGCAGGCTCATATTAGGCTATACGGGGTTGTTGGAGTTACAAGTCCACCTCTTTAAGACAGCTGTACTCTCTGTTAGGAGTTCCCCATCGTGGTTCTCATTGACTGAAGCCCTGTTCTGCTGGGTCTTTCAGTGATACTGCAACCCGTGTGTATTGTCTCGGTTCCCTCATTTGCCTTCACACAGCACCTGCAAGCAAATATTAGTGTAGTTTCCCCATTCTATATCACGGTGACACAGTACTCGCAGTCATACTACACCAGTGACAATGATCTAACCAGTCATAGGGGCTCACCAGTATTACATGACTCAGGCCTCTGTCACAGTCATGGATCAGGTGACTTAGGACAAGGCGCCTGCAACCAATCATAAAAATTCCCTGGTATACGTGACACAGGACCCTTGTGTTGACTCCCTAAGGGGTGGGTTTTAAGCTCTCTGCTGGGAGTTGGCACGAGCTTGATATAGGGTAATCGTTTGCCCAAACACCGGTTGAAACCCCTGGGGTGTGCATTTGCATCTATAGCATCATTCCACGCTTTAGCTGACACAAATGCCGATCCATGCACGTGCAGATACACGAGTTGCGCCAATCCACACACGATGGGGATAAGCGTGCAGCGAGAGCGCACGTGCAACCAAAACACAAACGCACACCCACACACACACGTGCACGCGAGCATATATAGGATAGTCGTTGTCAAAGCATGCTTACAACGGTCTCATGCATACAACAGTCTCATGCATACAACGGTCTCATGCATACAACGGTCTCATGCATACAATGTGATGTGCATGTGAGCGTTATAGGCACTAAAAGCACTTAAATATAATCTAAGGGAACTGGCACGTTAAGTGTCTTTAAAAAAAAGTGCTTCTTTGAGAAAAAAAAAACAGGCTGCAGTGTGTTTGTGTATGTGTGTGTGTTTGTGTATCTATATATATAAATTGCTTAGCCGGAAGTCCTTCTTCGACACTACTGTAAAGTTTGTCCGGTATGGACGCTGATCTGGGCAAGTGCTGGGTGCTGGGTTTCGGCCTGTTGTGCGCTCAAAACCTGCGAAATCGTTATAGCCGACATTTCCTTACCGAACGTTTAACCGTTTCTGAGATAAATAAATAAACAAAATGTCCACAAACTGCAATAGCCTCATTCCGCGCGCGGTTTCCATTCAACCCGTGTCAAGAACTTGCCGTTCCGTAATACCGCAAATTTTGTTTTATTTCCATTCAAAACAATTTTGCACTCATGTCACCAATCTTACAAAATTTTGTGTTTAACTAATTAAATTTGATTAATTAAAAATCGAATCGAGGTTTCAGCATGTTTTCTCATATTGACCAAAAAATTGATATTCTTTGCATGAAAGCTTGGTAGCTCAGTTGGTAAGACTTATGCCTGCCGTGCAGGGGACCCGAGTTCAAATCTCCGGTGGGCCATTTTTTTTAATGTTTTTTTTTAACACTACAATATGGATATTTTGATTTTTAATTTAGGCTTTTTGCCTTTAACTTTATTATTATTATTATTATTTATTATTATTATTATTATTATTATTATTATTATTATTATTATTATTATTATTATTATTATTATTATTATTATATCTTACATCAAATTTTATTCTAAAACCCCGGTGTTTTTTATGATTTCTATTTGCATTATTCTATATTCATTATTATTATTATTATTATTATTATTATTATTATTATTATTATTATTATTATTATTATTATTATTATTATTACCAAGGATTGGGATGGGGTGGTACGTGTAGGTAAAAGGGGGTTACGGGTAGGTTTAAAGGGGCATGGGTAGGCATAACGGGGATACGGGTATATATAAGGGGGTATGGTGATGGTCGATTCCTTTCATCCATACCTGCGAAACGATCAACGGGAAGTATCAAGGAGGGTACAGGTAGGTTACAAGGGGGGTACGGAAAGTATCAAGGGGGTATGGGGAGGTATCATCGTCCAAATGAAACTCGCAGACAACAGTTGTCTCTGTCTACATTTTAAACAGCAACCTGTGTACCCTGGCTTGCCAGGGTACAAAAACCACTAGTTTTAAAATATATATACCTCTGTGTGTGCGTGTGTGTAAATGTATTTGTATGTGTGTGGGTCTGTGACAGTCGGCATTGGTGTGTATGCGTGTGGGTCTGTGACAGTCGGCATTAGTGTGTATGTGCGACAGAGAGAGGTGTTAAAGCTATACAGAGATAAAGAGAACAAGAAAGAAAGACAGAGAGACAAAGAGAGAATAAGTGAGACATTACATTACATTACATTATTATTGCTTTAGGTCCAGCGGACTCTTCCGAGCCAAATCAGGACCGGACAACCCCCGATCCGCATAAAAGATCTGCTGAAACAACCCTAGTGGTAAAACTGAAAGCTCTCCACCAGTCAGTCACTTTACAATAAAGACATCTCACGCAGGGGACGGCCGAGGCCCCTCCCAAACTTATCGAATCCCCGCTTACAAAAACAAAATAGAATACAAACATCATTATAAATTATCAACAAAAAACACATACATAGAAAATGCCTACATTGCTAAATAATAACATCATAGGAAGCCCTAGTGACCACCCGGCAGAAAGCGTCCAATATTCCCAAGCTGATCCAACAGACCTCATACACAAATAAGGAGTCTTGTCCCGGAAGAGTTTTCAAGAAAAAAGGTAGGAGACTGGTCTAGCGAAGAAGACGATAGTATAGCAGATTGATAGAATAGTAAAGGAATGAGAAAGAGCAAATGATAAAGACAGCGACAGTGGGAATTTAAAGCACTAAATTTCCAGAAAGTGGGGATACTATTTATACTGAAACCCCCGGCACCCCAACGGGGGAAAATAAGTGAGAGAAGAAAGATGGGAGAGAGAGAGAGAGAGTACTACTACTACTACTACTACTACTACTACTACTACTACTACTACTACTACTACTACTACTACTACTACTACTACTACCACTACTACTAATCACACAGTATGCTATCACGCGCTTTTTCTTAAATCGAGCTCAACGGGGCGATGTGATAAAATTGCTATTATAGAACTGATAATATAAATACATTTTTCTTTTTAAAACGATACACTTCATCCAATACAAGTATTGAAGGGAATGAGAAACAGGAGTACCCGGAGAAAAACCTCGGTGTTCTAAAAACGTATCGTACCTAAGTCACGGAAGTTCGTCCTACGCGAGGTTCGAACCAGCGACCTTCGGCATAGGACTCCAGTTCACTTTCAACTGAGCTACCCGGGCACCCATTCAAACAACAATAAAGGAAGATGAGAGACAGACAGAGAGAGACACACACACACACACAGAAGAGAGACAGACAGAGCGAGAGAGAGAGAGAGAGAGAGAGAGAGAGAGAGAGAGAGAGAGAGAGAGAGAGAGAGAGAGAGAGAGAGAGAGGTCTACACATTCATAGAGTTGTGGAACAGACAGATTTATTTTGAGGTCGGCAGTCGTGGAGCGAGGAAAATCCCGGAGGAAATCACATCTTAACACCGAAGCACTTCCACTACGATCACGCTGAACCTCTACACCCCCCTCGTTAGGAGGGCCAGACGGGCATTTGAAGGGTGTGGACAGGGAGAGAGAGCGCGTGGTGGTAGTTGTGGGGGTGGTGGTGAAGCTTGTGGGTGAGAGTGAGTGTCGGCTGAAGTCAACCAAAACAGGCACACACACACACACACACACACACACCCACACACACACACACCCACACACACACATTCTTGATACTACTACTTCTTCTACTACTACTACTACTACTACTAAGAAGAAGAAAAGAAGAAAAGAAGAAGTGAACAAAATAATAATCTATCTTATCCTCTAACTCGAAAGTCGTTGGGGCACCATAGATGATCGTTTAACCAGCGTATTCCATCTTTCTCTGTCCCCAACAACCCTCATGCCTTCGCTCAGTGTCAAGCCAGTCCATTCTCGAATGTTGTCCTTCAACCTCTTTTTCTGTCTCCCTCTTCTTCTGCCTTCTTGCACCGTGCCTTGCAGGGTGGTATCTGCAAGGCCTGATGCTCTGGTGACGTGGCCACACCATCGGAGTTTCCGTTTCTTTACCACTGTGAGCATATTATCGTCTTGTCTAATGGCTTGTGTGATGGTCTGCCGGACTTCGTCGTTGGTGATGTGCTGGGTATAGGAAATGACCAGAAGTCTTCTGTAGCACCTCATCTCCATGCTTTGTATTCTTCGTTGTAGATCTGCTGAGAGGGTCCATGTTTCATAAGAGTATAAGAAGATGGAGATGGCAAGCAAGCTTACCTTGGGTTGTAGACTGACAGTCCTGTGTTGCTTGTACCTCAGCTATGATTTGTTCAGCTGTTGAGTATTATTTTCAGGGGGACTTTGCTAGGATTTAAAAAAATTATATTAAATATTTCTACTACTACTATTTTTTCATAGTTGTTATAAAACGCTTTTCCAGCTCAAGAGCTGCTCAAGGCGCTGGCCGATACAGGATCTAACTCAAACCGCCCGAGGCGCCCACTTTTTGGTCGCATAGTCCGACGCCGAGGTGACTGAGCACAATCCTGGGCGACCTGGGATGCGGAGAATGGACCTGGTGCTTGCTGGGTGTATTTTTGTAACCGACACTCACCCGTCTAACACATGAGCGTCAGGATCTTTAAAGTCCATGCAAAGGAATGCGTGCGTGCACAGACTATACCTCGGTTTGTACTCTTATCCGAAGGAATAAAACTAATAGTACTAGTACTATTACAGTAGTACTATTACTACTACTACCACTACTACTACTGCTGCTACTACTACTATTACTATAATTCACCCGATACACATCTTTTCAGACCCCTTCAAGGCGCAGCAACTGGCACACTCTGCTAGATACCTTAAAGTAGTAGTAGTAGTAGTAGTAGTAGTAGTAGTAGTAGTAGTAGTAGTAGTAGTAATAGTAGTAGTAGTAGTAGTAGTAGTAGTAGTAGTAGTAGTAGTAGTAGTAGTAGTAGTAGTAGTAGTAGTAGTAGTGAGCATTTGTATACGCTTGAAGCTCTATAGTCACGAGAAAAGCGCAATTTCACTGCAGTGAACTCATGAAAATAGAAAAATGTAAGTTTCATCTCCTCTAGAGGACGAATTAGGTCAAACTGTATTAGTTTCTAGGTCAACTGTCTTTTACGAACCGTTTGAGAATATTTTTGAACCGTTTGTTGACGCCGGATAGTGTCCTCACTTGGTTTCATGCAGTTTAAGAATCCAACCAGGCAATTGGGTTTTTGAGACGGAAAGAGCGGAATATTGTAGAGCAACATACAGTGAAATTGCGCTTTTTCCGTCACTATAGCGCTTGAAGCGTGTAGGAAGTAGCTACTACTACTACTACTACTACTACTACTACTACTACTACTACTACTACTACTACTACTACTACTACTCCTTTAAGGTATCTAGCAGAGTGTGCCAGTTGCTGCCATGACTGGTTAAACCTGTCCTGGCCTAGGCTCTGTCAGACTCCTTGAGATGAGCATCGGGTGGTGTACTACTACTACTACTACTACTACTACTACTACTACTACTACTACTACTACTACTACTACTACTACTACTACTGGATGCTATATCTTAAATCTAGAACATTTCTACTACAGTCAAGCCGTCATCGTCAGCACCATCATCACCAGTATCAGCATCAGCTTTTTTGCTGCCTCTTTAACACTTAATATTATAACAGCAGTAATAACATCAGGTGCATCAACAACAACAACAACAATAACAACAACAAAAATTATTTCTTTAAATAATTATAGTTTCATTTCAACTGATAATTATTTCATCTCTTGCTTGGATTTTCAATTCCTGTCTATTAGAAAATGTCATTTTTTACGGTAATGAAAATCTATGGATAAAAGCGCAGAAAAAACAACAGCAAAAAAATCAATGTTAAACTACAAACTTAACTTTACTTCGAAAAACAACAGAGAGAAAATAATCGCGCTTACAATTACACAGTAAAAAAAAAAGGCTCAAGAAATACGTAACTCTGCCTCAAACTGTCAATTCCAGAAAAGAATGATCTCCCATGAGTGCGCGCGACCCACATTTTGTGACTCTGGTTTGACTCGCACTTAGCGTCAGCTCGGAGATTACTTTTAAAGGTCCCGGTGCGGCCGTGCCCATGTTTGTGTGATCTATGGCTATGGTTAGAAGTAACTGGATAAAGTGTGCGTATTTTCTCACTTTTTATTTATCATTGCAATCAGAGAGAGAGAGAGAGAGAGAGAGAGAGAGAGAGAGAGAGAGAGAGAGAGAGAGAGAGAGAGCGGGAAGAAGTAATGTGGTGTGCTGTCTACCGCTCTGCTATCAAGGGTCCGCTGCAGACATCCAACTTGAGTTTTGTAGCCTTAGTGGTTCGACGCAATAATAAACTAAAGAGAACGCGAGAAGTCCAGTCCAAATTTTGTGGCTTTTGGGTGGTGGCGATTTCCCCGTACCAGTGGTATGACATCATATTGTGCAGCAGCAAGGCTCGTTTTGCGAGATCTACACAGCCCTTTCAAGCTTGGCTCGACAATTTTCATGGCATTGTTTTGGTATTGTTCAGTCAGCATCACCAACGGCGAAGTCCGACAGACCATCACACAAGCCATTAGACAACACGATGACCTGCTCACAGTGTTGAAGAAAGGAAGCTCCGGTGGTATGGCCACGTCATTAGATCATCAGGCCTTGCAAGGACCATCCTGCAAGGCACAGTGCAAGGAGGTAGAAGAAGAGGGAGACCGAAAAAGAGGTGGGAGGACAACATTCGAGAATGGACTGGCTTGACACTGAGCGAAGTGTTGAGAGTTGCTGAGGACGGAGAAAGATGGAGTACGCTGATTAATCGATCATCTTTTGTGCCCCAACGACCTCCGAGTTACGGGATAGATAGGATAGGATAGATCAGTCTGTATTAGCCACAGGCGCTTGTATCTGGACACGCGAGCGCCTACGCCTGTGACGCGTCTCTCTTTGGTGATCTGGACACGCGAGCGCCTACGCCTTTGACGCGTCTCTCTTTGGTGATCTATATTACCAAAGAAGTGTAACGCGTCTCTATTATTTGCGTTATCTTGTGAGAGTTAATCTAAACTACTTAATTCTGCACTTGTACGGGGAAAGGGCATGACAAACCAAATTATAATATACAAGACAAACAAGGTAGAATCAGTCTCACTGCCATTCCAAAAGGGTTTGCCACGCGCTCAAATAAAACACAATAAACTACAGCTTGTCTCCATTTTTTTATACAATTTTAATAATCTAACTAATACGTGTCAACCAAGAAACATAAAACTCGCATGCACATATATTCTAACTAACAATGCAAATAATAGTCAAGTAAATTCATTGTTTCTTACCGTATCTTTCCATTTTCTTTCGCCCTTCGTTCCTCCATTGAAAACACGAACTTTCACCCTATACTAACAGTAATAGACTAAAACAGCAGTCTAAGCTATGCACATACCCTTAGAACCGAACGGCCCTAACTTATTTATCAGCTCATTTACTGATTAACTTTCAATCTCACTTTTGCCTCTAAATAACAAAATCACCAATTAAACAACTACTAAATGCAAGCCACCAAGCTTTGTAGTAATTATCCTACACACATCCTAACTCATTATGCACAAGAGAAAAGAGCCCGCAGTCTCTTTACATTATTAAATTCACTACATATTATATACTGACTGCCCTACGTTCTAGCATTCTGTACAGAAGAGCGGACTGGACGAAGCAGGAGGTCAAAGCTAAGAGAAAGATTTCTTTGTTCCTCCGGCTTTTATAGCATAACTTCGAAAAGACGTACCTCTCTACATAAGGAGATGCCCTAACTACTACGTCATTGCCCCACCCAAGATTTCTGGGACTTGTACCTATCACGTGGTCAGAACTGACCACGCTCTTTACATACAAGAGACCAATGGTTGCCGACCATAGACCTGCTGCATGTACATGCACTAAACGTGGCCGTTAGTCATTCTTGCCGGACAAACACAGCTGACCCATCGCACATGTATCGCACGTGCTAGCTAATACTAACACTTCTGCCCCTCTGACTCACTACAATAACCATGTCGAGCTTACAAGTTCTATAATCATCCCTTATCATCATCTTCTTCCCCTGTATAACTTTCCCTCAAAGGTTATAATTGCCGCCGGCCTGCGAAGGAGCGTCCTCGCTCCTTAAAAGGTAACCATGAAGAGGGAAGAAAAAAAATCAAAGAGGGCACAAAGTGACGTTACTAAAGCGATCTAAGGAGGCGAAGTGGCGAAGATGAGGTAAGACTTACAAAATATAAAAATTGCAAAAGAAAGTTGCATGCACCAAATGACAAGTAAGCACAAAACACCGAAAAACACAATTAAATAAGTCCGACGGCAAATTACTGGAAAGTTTACGTGCCACAAAAAATTTTAAGGTAGTGCAGGAACCTGAAGTGAAGACCGATGAACCCAACAACAGAAACGACCAAAAGGGCTATGAGGACATGGCAACGAGGACACATGAGGACTGTCCCCACAAGCCAAGCAGCACCTTAAGGCGTTTACGCGTAAGTGAGCGTAAATAATATTGTAGACGGACATGTAGACTTGCTATTGACGAAGGAACGTGGAGTGTCGCCACATGAAGATTGTGACGTCACCGCACCATGCAAACCTCCGTTGATGGAGAAACTGTGGTGTAGCGGACCTTGCAACCAGGATTCGACCGTAGATTATGACGAAATACGTAGTGTCTGAAAGAAGTAGTCCCACATGACGAGGCACCCAGGAGTATGCAGCAAGCGAGGGGGATGGGAGTGTGCGTTTAGGTGGAGCACACAAAGGGAATGGGAACGGAGATTACAGCATAGTAAAGGAGAAGAGCTCCAACCTCGTTTAGCGACAGTCTTTGCTCTCCCCCGTCTGTAATAGAGGAACATGGGAGATGATCAAAACTTTGGGAGAAGGTGGTAGAATGTTTGGTCAGGGAATACTAGGAGGGATGTTTCTGCAACTGGATGAAGTGGGCAAATTGGGGTAGGGGCAAGCAGTCCAAGTGGGTGTAGGTGGGAACGAAGGTTGTGAAGATTTCAGACAATAGGCGAAGGCGGGATCTTTCATCAGGGGTGCTTCGTGAAATGAAGATGAAAGGTCTAATGCAATCGTAGACGGGTATAAAGTTGACGTGAAGAAGGGTCCAAGAAGGCCAAGGCAGGGTAAGGCGATGGCTGAAGAAGGGAGGTACTGCATGGTGTGATGGTGACATCACTTGGAGACGTTGATGTTCGTGAAGGTATGAAGACATCCCCGAAGACTAAGGTAGATACGAGACATATTTATCAGAAAGTCAATATGACACGTTGATCACTGTGTCGAATGTCAAGGTAAAAGTTTTTTTTCTCAAGATATAACTGGCACAACTACAGCAAAGCGTCCAAGGCACGGAATATAAATATTAATTACAACACACCAAAATATGTGACATGGTCACATCGTGACGGACATTCTATAACCTGCAAACAACACTATTGAATTACAATCACCACAATATCTGAAAGAACACGAGAAAAATAGAAAAGCAAACAATTGATAAACTTGGTTGAAAACGGTAAAGACCAATACACAATCAACCATAAATCATTATACCACTGAAATGACAAATATGAAGTAGAAGAACATTGAAAATCAACAAGTAAAAATGTGAGCAAAATATGCACAAAAGACATGAAAAAAAAACCATTAAAGTGCAGAACAACCAATTTAACAAGTTGTAGAAAAAAAATTTTGAAAAAGAGAAAAAAACTTTACAAAGTAAGGGAGGCATAACGAGGAAGTCATCAATTGATGAGCAAACACTGTGCCATGTCAAGGCAACTTCAAAAAGGCAAAGTGACAACAATAACACTAAAACTAACATGTGTGAAATAACAAAAAGTGTAAACCTTAAATAAGATATGGGAGAGATACCGAAATAAAGAGATAAAGTAGAAGTAGGGGAAAATTGCTCACTAGGACGGAACACACAAATAAAAAAATAAATCAAAGTTAAGTCACTGAGGTAGGAAAGAGAAGAAGAAGAAGAGAGAGAGAGAGAGAGAGAGAGAGAGAGAGAGAGAGAGAGAGAGAGAGAGCTACCATGTAGTCGTGGAGAACGATAATATAACACAGTCTGCGCGCGTGAGTGACGCTAGGAGCTACCAGACCACAAGACTAAGAGGTTAAAAGTTCACATCAATGAACGGAAATTCCTATCATGTGTATACTAGGAATTCCTTAGCGTATGGAAAAGAATGGTGTAGAGAGGAGAAAAGGGGAGAGAACCAGTGGATCGACAGACAAGAATGGTACCTGAAAAAAAACGGCATCCCAATAAAATAATAGGGTAAAAATAATTATGCTACAAAAGAGATGTCCAATACAAATCATTATACAATAAAATTCTTAAAGATGATATTTATAAAAAAAATTTAAATAGGAGCATACAAGGTGGAGCACAATGAAATATAAATGATCATTGATCATGGATAAAAAAACACACACACGAAATAATGCCAATAGAGAGTAATAATTCAAACATGATACATTAACACGAGTGAGTTGCAGTGGCCATGATACACAAACCAATGCAAAAAAAATTTAAAATTGAGTATACATTAAGTCGAGCATCTGTGAGACTCATGTCTACCAGACGCAATCCATTAATTAAAAATACAGTCCATTAAATATAAAGTCATAAACGAGGAACTTGTAAATTACGTTATAGATACGGATACAACATCAATAGTATTGCGAGTACAACATCAAGGTTATTAAACACACAACATCAACGTTACTGCACACACATTGTAAGGTTACTGTGAGAATAAGTGTCAGCAAAATACGTGTACACAAAATCATTGAAAACTCATGAAAAATTCCAATGTCATTGACATGCACATAGAACACACTGAATAAACCCAAATACAACAAAAAGTAAGTGTCATCTCTAGACATTGTAGTAAAGTGATCGACAACGTTGCTGAATAGTGCAACACACTTCAGGGAAATGAACGCATGTAATAATTAGAAATTCGAATGAGTGCGTTGCAACATAGATACCCATAAAGAATAATTACGATTGTGAACATTTCATGTTGAACCAAGTACATAAAAAAAATTTTATTTTTCATATAATATAGCAACTGGAGGCAACAGATGTGCCGTTTGACTAAGTAAGGACATAAGAATCAATAAATAACATGCACATGAATTAATCCACCATGTGCTGATTCGTAAAAACCCGGAATTAGCACCATTATCAAAAACAAGTAAATATAAGTGTCAACATCATGCACAAAAGGTTGACCCAAGGATTTTATCTCAACAATTGACAAAACTGTTGCCGACTGTTGCGAGAAAATATGACACACATCAATGAACACTGCATGCAACGGTCATGCGTATCATGCATAGCATTTCCGAGATGGATGACGAATATCGTTACCCGTTCACACAAGAACCGTAGGCAACAATTGAACATAGCATTAATGAAAAGAATTTTAATCACTTTCATCCATTTCGGATTGCAGTTGAATTAGTGACGGAGAAACCGAAGCCGTCGCCTTTTTCAGTGGCGAATCACGAGAACGAGCATCCTGCTTTGAGGATGATTGAGTACCGAATTTATTTTCACGTCTCATACTGTGAGACAAGAATGCGCCGCACGCGGGGAAGATGCACGATTTCTTCCGTTTGTGTATTGTAACATGTAACTCAAGCCATGTAATATCGAGATCAGGAGGTGTAACGCATGGAAACCTCCGCTAAGATAACGGAATCATTTATTTATAGTAAAAGAATATTGACTAGGATAAGCTGGGAGTGTGACAAAATAAATATTTACTAAGCGCTGGCCATTAAAAAGTTCTTAGTTAACTTCCGTACGATAAATTGTAGTCTTCAACAAGTAGAACGAATAAGAACAATAAGTAGTAAGGCGAAGGTAAGGAGGAGAACGGAAGAAAAGGAGGTGATGGGCGAGATAGAGTAGAACATTAGGCGAAGAAAGGGAGGTGGGCGGAAGAAAAAGGAGGGGGAAAAGCGCCTTGGGGATAATAGAGACAAAGATAGGATAGACCAAAAGTTACACTGCGCCGAATAGTAAATCCAGCTGTGAGACTAGTGTCCGTCAGCAAGGAAAGGAGGCTGACCAGACAAGATAGCCAAGAAGTCTGGGATGTTGACTAATCGAGCGGCATGAGGCGTTGTGTGATTGATGGGAACTGGTGGCGTGATAACCTGAAAAATTTGAAACAAAGCTGTCCTGAAAGAAATGAGCATTTTAATGGTTAAATACAAGTCATCACCTTGAAAAGCAACTATATATTCTGTTGTCCATAATAAATTGTAGAATGAAAATGAACAATGTTAAAATTACTTCATGAGCTACACATATCGTGCTCATGTTACCTGAATGTTGAATACACTAAGTACAGGTATTGGCAGGATTGTTACTTTAGGTCCCGTGATGACATAAGTATGTTGCCAATGCTGGATAGTTGTTACCAGATGACCAAGATCTTTGAAGAAGATGCCATCAATCAAGCGAGCTGCATGAGTTGTCACCACCCCAGTGATGAAGATAAGTAGAAGAAGGGAGGAGAAGAAGAAGCGACTGAAACAATTAAAGAACAGTGAACATGTGAAATAACGTATTCGTGATAAGAAAACGAAAAACAGAGTTACATTTGTAACGTGAGATGAAGAAGTTAGGCCAAAGGAAGGAGCTGTCGTCTGCAAGAAAAAGTGTAAAAGGACATGATAAATAAGCACATTAGAAGAAATTGAAGCTGGTGATCTGAAAAAAAAACTGTTAAACAATTTAATACAATCTGGCAAATTATAAATAGTAGTAATATAAAAAGTAGTAGTCCGTACTATTCAAACTTGAAACGTACCTCAAGTATGTATTCTGTCATACGTACGAATTTATTCTTCAACTTAGAACTGAATTCTGTCACATCACAAAAGAATTGAACCCGTAAATAAAATGATGGAACGATACTTATCAATCCGTATCATGACTAACGTCACGAAGTGACGAAAAGCTTGTCGCGATTCAAACCCTTGCATGAAACGGAGAGGAAGGTATCATCAACATCGGTTCTGCAACTTAAAAACTGAATAAAAGGTTAGACACATCATCATACACACCAAGTATGATGTCAGTCAATCACACACATCCCCAAAATGTCTAAGTCCAATAGGTCATTAGGCTCGTAAAGCATGCAAAGCCTCCACATCACTGTAAACAAGTGATCATGTTATTATTCCCCAAGCCTCGTACAAGCCTGGATACAGTAAGACTCAATGCAAGTATTGCAGAGTCAATTCCATCTTAATTTAAGGTACACCACATGTACCTTTACCCAGTACAGCATTTGTGTACTTGTTCACTGTAGTGTCCCCGTTTACACTAGAATTCGTACCACCGGTGTACGCAAATTTCGTACCACCTTATGTACGACAGCATCACATCGCATCTCTTAGATCCTCAATAAATTACGTACTTCATCACGTACGTTCAATTTCCATCGTCATGGAACGTCTCATCACTACTCATACTTAGTGATTTCCCCACATTTATTGTACTTATTAGCGCACATTTCAGCTTATGCGCACGAATTGGTACCTTGTATATCAACATCCTCATCGTCATCATCATCATCATCATCATCATCATCATCATCATCATCATCATCATCATCATCGGCATCATCATCGGCATCATCATCATCATCATCATCATCATCATCTGTCAAATGAGTGCTTAAGCAGTGCATTCATTTGCTTCATCGTCATCGTAATGAATCAAACACATAGTAAACATTATCAGTGCTTTATCAACAAGGTGTGGTCTCCAAAATATGACCCTCAATGACTTATATAGTCTGTCATGCAAGACAAGTATTACACCATATGAACCACAATAAAAACAAGTATGTATACTTTGTACAATCCTTAGTGTAATTAGTTTGAACACAGTCCGGGTGTGATCGCACTGTTAGACACCTAGGTAATCACCGTTTGCGAGTACGACGCCGCGTGCGCCCTTGCAAAGTTTTATTTACATGAAATTGCTGAATTAACTTTTCAGATATGTTAGTCGCGGGTTCCCACGTAGTGTTCGAGTACCCTCGCCACTTAACCCTATAGTATCTTTGTCCATTTCTCATCCTTGTTGCAAGCAATCGTTCTACCTCATACACAGGCTCTTCAATATCTGTACTTGACGATGACACTACCGTATCACCTTGAGACTGACCTGTGCTCGTTACCTGCGACCTGTTTTGAGAAATACGTTTAGGAGGTACATTCTTTTGTGACGCTCGACCCTTCTCCTGGGATCGAGTATCACTAGTTTCATCGTTTTGTTGTGTAGCTTTCTTGAGTCTGAAGGGAGCTACACACGAGTACACTTAAGGAGGCTACACAATGAGTTTCATTATTTTCTTCCGTTTTGACACCCTGGTTTTCATTGCCATCATGTAGATATCGGCATAAAGAGACAGATAACAGCATGTGCTCTAAGTTTACGCATAGCTTCCCAGACTAACTGATAAGGTCAAAGGGTCACTGCCGAGGCCAGGTACTTGCCCTGCATGATTAATCATAGTCTACCACTGCCCGCTCATAGCCTACGGACCTTGACGTAGCTAATGAGAAACAGGGGAATACAGGGGTGCATATTTGTGTGCAGCTCTTTCGGTCCAAAAATACCGTCTCAGTCGGCGTGCACCGACCTGTCCAGCCATTATTTTATGTTTATTCTAACTCATCCTCTTTCTGCACATACAATTCCTGCAGTTGCATTAATTGATATTGCTCCCAAAAAAAATTCTATAGTCTGAAATGGTCAGGGACAACCGCAAGTCCACCAATGTAACGCGTCTCTATATTTGCGTTATCTTGTGAGAGTTAATCTAAACTACTTAATTCTGCACTTGTACGGGGAAAGGGCATGACAAACCAAATTATAATATACAAGACAAACAAGGTAGAATCAGTCTCACTGCCATTCCAAAAGGGTTTGCCACGCGCTCAAATAAAACACAATAAACTACAGCTTGTCTCCATTTTTTTATACAATTTTAATAATCTAACTAATACGTGTCAACCAAGAAACATAAAACTCGCATGCACATATATTCTAACTAACAATGCAAATAATAGTCAAGTAAATTCATTGTTTCTTACCGTATCTTTCCATTTTCTTTCGCCCTTCGTTCCTCCATTGAAAACACGAACTTTCACCCTATACTAACAGTAATAGACTAAAACAGCAGTCTAAGCTATGCACATACCCTTAGAACCGAACGGCCCTAACTTATTTATCAGCTCATTTACTGATTAACTTTCAATCTCACTTTTGCCTCTAAATAACAAAATCACCAATTAAACAACTACTAAATGCAAGCCACCAAGCTTTGTAGTAATTATCCTACACACATCCTAACTCATTATGCACAAGAGAAAAGAGCCCGCAGTCTCTTTACATTATTAAATTCACTACATATTATATACTGACTGCCCTACGTTCTAGCATTCTGTACAGAAGAGCGGACTGGACGAAGCAGGAGGTCAAAGCTAAGAGAAAGATTTCTTTGTTCCTCCGGCTTTTATAGCATAACTTCGAAAAGACGTACCTCTCTACATAAGGAGATGCCCTAACTACTACGTCATTGCCCCACCCAAGATTTCTGGGACTTGTACCTATCACGTGGTCAGAACTGACCACGCTCTTTACATACAAGAGACCAATGGTTGCCGACCATAGACCTGCTGCATGTACATGCACTAAACGTGGCCGTTAGTCATTCTTGCCGGACAAACACAGCTGACCCATCGCACATGTATCGCACGTGCTAGCTAATACTAACACTTCTGCCCCTCTGACTCACTACAATAACCATGTCGAGCTTACAAGTTCTATAATCATCCCTTATCATCATCTTCTTCCCCTGTATAACTTTCCCTCAAAGGTTATAGAAGACGCGTCACAGGCATAGGCGCTCGCGTGTCCAGATACAAGCGCCTATGGCATTAGCATTCTCATAGTTTAAATTTTGTTGTATCCATTTGTTTCTCATTATTGCGAAATTTGAATGCTAGCTGTTGTTGGTTTTGTTTGAGACATTTGGAAACAAAGGAGATGGAGAAAGTATAACAGGAATACAACTCTTGCCTTACAAAGGTTATGATGTAGTAAAAATGGCTTCATGAAAGGAGATAAAACCTGGCTTTTGGAGAATACTCCTTCAGTGGGCTAAGATGTTGACAAACAGATTTACAGGCCTTTAAAATAGAAGACGCGTCTATGTCCACATTCTTTGACATTCAACAAATAGGCCTTATAGCCTTGGTAGATGATAATTGCTTGGTTTGTTTATTTCCATTTTCATAGATATAAAACTTAACTAAATAAATACAAAGTTCAAATCTTTTCTTCAAACTGTTCAAAAGCGCCTGAACAAGCGGACGGAGTGCTTGCGATACGACGGGAAGTAACTCGTACCCACAATCATGGTTGTTTCCCTTGAATATTACACTGACGCGCGCCAAGATAGGATTGGCGCTGTTCAACCCTCCTATTAGACTAATTAGCGTTCAGAACTACCGCAAATTACCGCAAGCAGCGGCGAAAGCGTGTGCAATTTAAGAAAGGATGTCTTCCTTAAGCAGTGGTGTATGCGGTAAATGAACTATCGCGCGATGAAGAGAACTACAAACACGTGAACTAAAAATACACATCATTTTCCAAATTTGGGGTACTTTTTTTTTTTTTTTTTTTTTAAGAAGGCCGCTCCGCGGTTTGTCTTTGTTACCATCGTTGTCATGGTTGTTGTTTTTGACAATTATTTCACTTATTTATCTATTGAGTCGTTCTTATATAGCGCATTTTCCAGCTCAAGGGCTGCAGCGGAAGGCGCTGGTCTATTCAGGACCTAACTCAAGCCTCCAGAGGCGTCCCTGTGCAGCCTGAGCACACTCCTGAGCGACGGGATGCCCTGTGGAGGAGAAGGGACCTAGTGCGTGCTGGGTGTAGTTGTGTAGCCGGCACTCACCCGTCTAGGACATGAGCGTCAGGATCTTTAAAGACCGAGCAATGGAATGAGTGCGTGCATAGACTAGACCTCGGTGTATCCCCCCTCATCCGCAGGAGAAATGTGTGTTTTATTGAGGATAATCATGATAAGCGTCTTTGTCCTCAATGTCCTGCTTCATTTTTACTGCGTTCTTCCTGCCCTTTCTTCTTCTTCTTCTTCTTCTTCTTCTTCTTCTTCTTCTTCTTCTTTTTATCCTCCTCAGTACAACTTATGTTCATCTGATGAATAAAAATTGATGCAACAACAATTTCTTCTTCTTGTTCTTCTTCTTCTTCATTAATTAATTATTATTATTGTTCTTGTTCTTCTTTCTTCACCTTGTTCCTTTTCTTCTTCTTGTCCTTGTCCTTGTTCTTGTTCTTGTTGTTGTTGTTGTTGTTGTTGTTGTTGTTGTTGTTGTTGTTCTTCTTCTTCTTCTTCTTCTTCTTCTTCTTCTTCTTCTTCTTTTGCAAAGTCCCTTAACGAGTTCTATTGAAGGTTTGAGAAGGATGACTTAAAAGATGAGACAGTTTCTGTTGTTTCTGATCTTCTCTGGAAACAATCTATAATCTCTCAGATACCTTAGTCTAGAAACCCCTCTGACATAAATGACTACAGACGTGTTGCCCTGACCCCAATAATTATTGTGATTAAATGTTTTGAACGCATTGTTCTGAAAAAAAAAAAACTCCTAATGCAACATAGTTCTTACACGACCCACACAAATTCTCAAATAAGCAAAACAGATTAACTGACTATAAAACACTGACCATATTCAACAATGCTTACACTCATTTAAAAAAAAAAGACTGGCTCATTTGTTGGAATTGTGTTTGTTTATTTCTCGTCTGGTTTTAAAACCATTCAACGTATTTCAAGCTTCTAAAGTTTGACGTTCATCCAAAACGGATTCTCGATTGCCAATTTTCTGGTCAATAGTTCACAGTTAGTTGCTTCGATAAAACATTTTCTGTCTCTCGCAACACCTCTAATAATGCCGCTCCCCCCCCCCCCCTTTTTTTTTTCAAGGTATAGTTCTCTCCCCTGTCCTGTTTACTCACTATACAAGTGACTGTACTGGCATTGACGCCTCTTCTCTTATTAAGTACTCTGAAGATACGGCTTTCGAGGATCTCTCCAACTCTGACTCACAGTAGTTTCAGGAGGTCCAACGGTTTTCCGCCTGGTGCAAAGAGAACTACCTTGCTCTAAATGTTAAGAAAATAAAAGAAATGTTGATTGACTTCCTTAGAGGGGCCCCCCCCCCCCTCCCATGTTATTCCAGATCTGTTTATTGATGGCGTGAAAGTGGAACGTGTGAATGAGTACACGTATCTCTGGACTGTTTTCGACAACAAACTTAATTTTGATACCAATACCGCGTCCATTCACAACAAATTAAATGTAAATCAAGAATTTACCGTCTCCAAACCCTCCGATCTCTAAATGGAAACAAGTCCATCCTTTGCTGGTTTTACAGGTGTTTTATTGAATCTGTTGTTACATTTGGTTTTATGTCCTGGTAGGGTAACTTCTTTGAGAGGGTGAGTGCGCTATACATAATAGAGGAACAATAGTTTTGAAATGTTACTCTTGAATGTCACCAGGAATTATACTTTTCCAACACGGTTAAATTGACTTCAGTTACTATATGTATAGTCTTAATAATAATTTATTTTGTAAAGCGCACATATCAAAAAAGATATCTTCTCAAAGCGCGCAAAACATCACGACATACGTGGACAAAAACGCAAAACGTACTATAATAATAATTTAAATTAGTAATAATAGTAATAGTAGTATAATATTAATAGTAGTAAAAGTAATAATAATAATAATAATAATAATAATAATAATAATAATAATAATAATAATAATAATAATATTTATACTAATTTAAATTAAATTTAGTCTTCATCATCATCATCATCATCATCATCATCATCATCTTTTTCTTCTTTTAAAATTTTTTTTTATGTCTCCACAATTTCTTCTTCTTTTCGGGCTCCACACTAACGGCAAAACGTACCAGCTTACCCCTCCCTCTGTGTGGTAACAGGTAACAGAGACACCTGTTCTAGTTCAGTGAAGTGTGTGTACATGTGCACAATTGGCTCAAAACTTGTACTCAGCACAGCACACTACCGCCATTCACAGAAAGTGTGTTCATAAGCTACTTTTAATTGAGGGGAGGGGAGAAGGGGGTAATTCTAGAAATGAAAGAATATGAATTTAGTTACCTAAAGATTATGGTTGCGTTGACAGTAATGGTGGCGATGATGATGTTTATAATAATGACGATGATGATGATGACGAACGACGACGATGATGATGATAGTGATGAGGACTACCAGGAAGAGGGGGGTGGGGAGTGGAAGAAGAGAAGGAGGAGGAGGGGACGAGGAAGAGAACGACGACGACGACGATGATGATGATGATGATGATCGCGACCATAGCGATAATTAACCTGGGTAAATATGGATGGATACAGAAGAGGGAAGAAGAACGGTGGATGGAAACGATGACGAAGACGACGACGAAGAAAATGAGGAAGGAGGAAGAAAAGAAGAAGAAGAAGAAGAAGAAGAAGAAGAAGAAGAAGAAGAAGATGATGATGATGATGATGATGATGATGATGATGATGATGATGATGATGATGATGATGATAATAATAATAATAATAATAATAATAATAATAATAATAATAATAATAATAATAATAATACACAGCAAGAAAATTGAGGGGGCGGGGAGGGAATGGGGGGCTTCAACAGACGTAGCTCCGGTGTCTTCAGTACGAAGAGAAGAACAACAAACAGTTTAGGTATTATTACCCAGTACTTTGGAAGACCTATTGGCCTTATCCTTTCCACGCTTTCAAATCACTCCCGCTTATCTTCGACAACCGAACACCCAGCTTTCGTTACCCAACACCAATTTTTAGCCACTACAAAGGCGGGATTCCAGTTAAGCAGAACAAGGCTGATAGGTTTGGCAGCGCAGCCCGATGACAAGTTCCAAATCCACAAGCCCATTACGAATGGGTAAAGGGAGGGAACCCGTTGGCGCCAGTTATTTGTTATTTTATTTATCTTTATTTTATTTTATTTTGGGGGATGTTGGAGAGAAGGGGGAGGGAGGGGGGGGCAGTGAAAGCCGAAAATAATTTTAAAGTTTATATTTTTAGGCGTATGAAATGAATGAATGAAATAAATATACTACTTCAAAACGAAAGAATGAACAGGTGAGTGAATTTACATGAATCACGTTACGTCACTCGTCTCACTTGGCTGAAGAATCGAAAATCGTCAAAAACATAAACATGAAAAATGCGTAATTTCAAATTAAAATAAATAAATAAACTAAACTGGCTTTATCTGAAATCGCAAAGAACGGTCAAAAAAATAAATCACTTCATATTATCATCGCCAATTTTACACTTCCCTTGTACATTGTGTATCAGGACAACCCGACGTACGGCTTCTCATTCCTATTGAATTGCCATTTGATAGGTTCTATACACATACACTGTAGCTCCGAACTTCAAAACCTCAGCCAGGATCCTGATCTCTAAATAATGAAGCAAGGCCAACCCTACTTTTATTGAGTTTATTTTTGTTGTAGTTGCTGCTGTTATTTGAATCCGTAGTCTAGTTTTAAAGAGGCAACAGAACATAACAGAACTATTAAGATCAAAAGGTTAAACGCATGAGTTGCAACCCACGCGCAATAAATTTTACGCACTCGCCTACGGCGCTACACTACATCGTTACACTACACTAGTACACTACTCCACCATACAATACACTACACACACGCACACCCTTTACATAAACACAAGCATACAATTCCACGCACACACATACACACACAGACGCCAACACACACACACACACGCACCCCCCCCCCCTCCCACACACACACACACACAATGTAATCATAATGACACTGTTACGATTGAGACGCGCACGATAGATCCGATCATTTTGTTTTGCAAAGCATGCAGTAACAGAGTGTATTTACCTTTGATTTGATTTTGCGTTGTTGCTAGAAGAAGCTTTGTATAATGTTGATCACTTTCGTCGGTCGATATTGTTGGGAATTTTCTGGAATTACTTGTTTGTTGTGAACTGAAGCTTTGAGATAGATCTGGTAATATCTAAGGGATTCTCCTAACCTAATGACGTAAGACAGTGCATAGTTCCGATGACGAGTTTTATTTGGATTGGGTGTTATTGCATCATGCTGGAATGTTCGAATTTTTGTTATATATATATATATATATATATATATATATATATATATATATATATATATATATATATATATATATATATATATATATATATATATATATATATATATATATATATATATATATATATATATATATATATATATATATGTAGTGATGGGGGATTGTTGTTGGTGGTCGTGTCCGGTGATGGTGTTAGGTGTTAATGTCCAGAGTCACACCACACATAATTTACAAATATATTCACAAACAGAAATAAAACACGCAGGCTGGAAGGTGTGCGTTTTAGCAACTTTACTGAACACAGACACAGAAAACATTTAGCAAGTAGCATTTACAGTGTTCACAAATCTATATTTCACTCTTCTACAACATTGTCCTACGTTGAGTCCTACTTCCCTACAGTTTATCTCCCATTCTAACTCTAACTAAACTAAACCATCTTCTCTTGGTACTGTCCGAGTCTCGTCCCTCTTTCTATCTCCTTCTCTCTCTATCTATCTGTTCTAACTACCACGAATCCCTGTCCTGCACTCATTATTATCATTCCAAGAGCAATTTGGCTCCAAAACTCGACCATCGGTCCTAACACTATTCCTCCCTTCCTGTCAATCAAAACATTGTTTCCCACACAACAATGGAACCCTTCGTGCTGACATCCTCTTCCGTAGAAAATATACATCTACATTTCAACTTTGACACTGCCTGTTGACAGCACTAGTCTGACACAAAACACAAATGAAATCAAACGTTCACCATTATTAAAGTTATTTCTACATAATCATAACACACACAATAATTACATTAGACAATATACCAAAGCAATAAACATAACACTTCAAGCGTCAATTAACATATATATTCCTAACCAAAATATATATCAACTGCTAATTAACAAAACTCTAAACTTACTAACTAAACATAAATATTCATTCATAGTTATCACCTTGCTATACTCAAGTTTATGCAACAAATGCTCAAAATTAAAATCTAAATACAGGCATGGAACCAACATTGTTCATACAAACTATCAGTGTCACTTGTATCAACACTATAACTTTAATACTCTGACCGCGCACGTACAATGTAGCTACTAAATGATTGACGTATTTGGATGACTCAGGTCAAACATTTGATGGGGACAGGAGGTACGGGGGTGGGGGCACACGGCGAGTGGCGTTTAAAATAAATTTATTATTTCTACAACTTCCGCTCTTCATTTCACACTTTGTACAGTTTTCAATCCCTACTAACTATCTTGGCATCACAACTATTTCATCCTAATATCTCGTACGTCTGCGTTTATTTAGATGTAGCGTGTTTCAGGGAACAGCAAAATAGATCACACATTTTCATTAACCAAGGCTACGGCCAATTGGTTACATATATATATATATATATATATATATATATATATATATATATATATATATATATATATATATATATATATATATATATATATATATATATATATATATATATATGTATCGTCCCCTATACGCTTATGTGTCCGGGGACGTTAATGTAACTAACTAACTTGGTCCCATATATGCGCAAGTGTCCGGGGACGTTAATCTAATATACTACTACTACTACTTGTAGAGGTAATTGATGATATTTTATGATGATTTTTGAAGTGATTTTCGGAAAGCGATCTTGTATGCAGTTGTTAATGTTTGCTGAATAAAGTTGGAAAACATTATACGACGACTCCTGCCTTGTTGCTGAGTGAACAAGTTGCGTTGATAAACGAATACGAGTTACACTTATCAAGATCTGGGTTGAACCCACTACTGATAAATAACCGTGTAACAGACACCTTGCCTACTTACAAATAAACTCATCTACCCAAGCTTTTTAATTTTTTTGTGTTTGTTTTTCAATATGCCAGGTGTTTTGGATTTTAAAAGTTATATTTTATGTGTGTGTTTCTTGACGGTCTGAAACCGCTGTTAATTATTTCTCCAGTGGGACAGTTTATTTGAAAAGGTTTATTGTGAAAATAAATTGCGGGTTCTGTGTGCGTAGTTGATGGTTGCCTGTAGCTCTCCTCATCCTACCCCTCTGTTCCAACGGAAAAGACATAATCCAAGAAATAAAATAAACTTGAAAACACTCAAATTTGAAGCACGGGTACAGAGCCCCACCTAAGATTGTTTTTATTTATTTTTTTTTTTTGGGGGGTGGGGTTTGGGAGGGGGAGACGAAGGGAAGGGAAGAGGGCGAGGGGAAGGGGGGGCACCATGGTTTGCTTTCTTCACCCTTACAGTTTAAATGGATGAAGCGGTTTTTAAAAATATATATTACATTCGATGGATCATTACCGAATTTATATATATATATATATATATATATATATATATATATATATATATATATATATATATATATATATATATATATATATATCTACAGAGAGAGAGAGAGAGAGAGAGAGAGAGAGAGAGAGAGACATACCTGTCAAAGGGTTTTCGGGTTGTGGTGTAGCAATTTAACAGAAAAACCATAGCAAATGGAGGTTTGGTGTAGCACTAATGTGAATCACGCGATTCGCAACAAAACTGGAAACTTCTGCATCCAATATAAACACACACATCCAATGTGTTTACAAATTTATTGTAAAATCTTGTTAATGCACAACACTTTGTTACAATAATTTAAAAAAAAGAAGAAGTAATTTATAGATTTGCAAATGAGTCTGTATATGGGATAAGGGTGGGGTGTCTGGAAATACATTTGAATGGAATTTAATCTTTTCTAATCCTTTTTCATATCGAGCATAAATAGTTGCTATTTGCCTTCGCCTTTTCTGTAGGTTTTGTTTGCAAGTTGTTGTTTTTTCTTCTATTGCTCCAAAGATTTTTTCCACGGAATGTCATACCATGGACTAGATTCCGGTATTGGTTATTACTTTAATTGATTTACAAATGACCCCCTATAAAATTATGTCCTTCACCTTGGCCTCCGAGGTCACGACTTCCGGTCTCCTGGATGGTTCATTTTTCCTGTGTTTTGGCACTTTTGCCGAACCCTATACCAAAGTACGAAGTTTGCAGCAGCGATGGTGAACAAACATTGTTGTCATGGTATTTGCAAAAGCTATTCACGGCGAAAACATAAACCTCACATGCAAGGAGTTGACTTTATTTACTTTCCACAACCGAATGTCAACTTGGAAAAGTGAAAAGAATGGGTGAAAGCGTGCGGTCAGCCGACTACAGGAGCAAATGCCTTCACGGTGCAAAACGTTAAAAAGCACACCTACATCTGTACAAAACATTTTATCAGCGGTAAAGGACCTACTTTTGAATATCCCGATCCTATACCTGAACGAACACGTGTTGCGGAAGTGCGGTGCTTTTACTAAGTGTCTTTAAACCGGACTCGACCGGAACAGACTACTTTCGCGCGAAAACCCCCTTGGTTAAAAAATATTATCGTCACTTTTAAAAAATTGCGTAGCAGCTTTGTGATACGCCGTAGCAATGGGAAAATGTTTAAAATGCGTAGCGCTACGCAAAAATCCGTAGCACTTGACAGGTATGGAGAGAGAGAGAGAGAGAACTCCTTATTCTGGGAACATGCTAAAACACTGTTTAAAAGTGACGGACAGAGCGGAATTTTGCTACAAGGGTTCGGGTAAGGGTTAGTTGTAGATCTATAACTAGCCCTTGCCCTAACCCTTTTCTCTACAAAAATGCGCTTTTTCCGTCCCAAAAACCCATTTGCCTTCTTGGATTCTTAAATTGCATGAAACCAAGTGAGAACACTATCCGGCGTCAATAAACAGTTCGAAAACATTCTCAAACGGTTCGTAAAAGACAGTTGACCTAGAAACAAATACAACGTGACCTAATTCATCGCCTAGAGGAGACAAAACTTACTTTTTCTTGCGTTTTCAAAGTTACCTTGGATCTGGAGACATTCGCATGTTCCCAGATACCAAACTGTGCTCCCAGATGACCGTACAAAAACAAATATACCTTGTTTCTGGGTACATTTATAATACTATATCTATCTATCTATCTATATCTATCTATCTATCTATCTATCTATCTATCTATCTATCTATCTATCTATCTATCTATCTATCTATCTCTCTCTCTCTCTCTCTCTCTCTCTATAATTATATATAATATATATATATATATATATATATATATATATATATATATATATATATATATATATATATATATATATATATATATATAGATATATAGATATATAGATATATAGATATATAGATAGATATAGATAGATATAGATAGATATAAATACGACAATAAACGCTTGAAGGAGGGAGCACAATCCACTTTGACACTCACATCATTAGGGTCGAGCTTTGACAGGATTATCCTCAAGTCCAAATAATTATGATTGCTCCGGTGGTTCAGTGATGATTTAGGTCACAATCCCTTCATCCCTGGGATGGTTACCCCACCCACCCACCCATCTCCACCCCTACCCCTGTCTGCTAGATCGCCGCCAAAGGTTGCTGGGCGTAGGCGTTGAACCCTCAATGTTCATTGATCCATTCAAAGAAAGCCCCCGGTACAAATACCACGTTCCTACAACGTGAAGATCTAGCTGCGAACGACACATCACGTGGCGCACTTGAGTGTAGCGTCAATTGACTTGCCAATGCGGCAAAAGAGCTTCACGATGAAAAGATTGCTTCTTTGTTGTTTCGCTAACCAGCTGGGAAAGCTATTGTTTTTTAACATTTGTAAAGACACTTGGCCTTTTTACGCGTTGGGTATGCTAAATCGCTTTAAACCCTAAAGCTTATGCCTTTATGGCTTGAACTTTTTTCAATTTTTTTTTTTTTTTTTTTGGGGGGGGGGGGGGGGGGGGGAGAATGGGCAATTGTAAGAAACGTCTCTCTCTCTCTCTCTCTCTCTCTCTCTCTCTCTCTCTCTCTCTCTCTCTCTCTCTCTCTCTCTCTCTCTCTCTCTCTCTGCTTTCCCCTTCTTCTGTTCTGATTCAAACAGCAACCTGTTATTCTGCCTGTTTAAAGTGAAAGCCATTAAAGAGGTTAAAACGTATTCCCGAAACCTTTCTTTCGATGGTTAAGTGGGGGTGGTGGTGGGGGGAAGGGGAGAGAAAGAGAAAGAGAGGCAGGTGTTTGTGGGCCTCTTTTTTCTCTGGGCCAGCTTAGTGAGGTGTGAGGGGGCCCATCTTCTTCTTCTCACTGCCTACCTTCCCTGGTTTTAAGCAGAGCCAAGTACCTCGTGGATTCACAGCTGTGGGGACTGGCCCAGTGACTGGTGTGCAGCTTGTTTCATTCTTTGTCTCGTTCGGTAGTTGCAGTGCCTTCCATGCATAGCCACCCATCCAAGTACTAATCCAGGTTCGAAGTCGCATCACTATATATATATGCTAACGTGTGCCCAAACCACAACGCTACAGTACCCAACGCATTGCAGAGTTTTAGAAAGAAAACAAAAACAAGGAGAATAAAAGAACAGAGAAAATAAACATACTCATGCTGTAAATGTTTTCGTTCTTCTTTAAACCTACTATTTTCGGCTTTCGAAAAGGAGATAATACAGTAAAAGAAGCAATAACAACAACAACAACAACAACAACAACAACAACAACAACAACAACAACAACAACAACAAATCAAACTCATTCGTCTCTGTTTGATCAATTTGATTATGTTAATTTATGTTTATCGGTCAAAGATCACTTAGGCCCTAGGCACAATAGATCTATCTATCTATCTATCTATCTATCTATCTATCTATCTATCTATCTATCTATCTATCTATCTATCTATCTATCTATCTATCTATCTATCTATCTATCTATCTATCTATCTATCTATCTATCTATCTATCTATCTATCTATCTATCTATCTATCTATCTATCTATCTATCTATCTATCTATCTATCTATCTATCTATCTATCTATCTATCTATCTATCTATCTATCTATCTATCTATCTATCTATCTATCTATCTATCTATCTATCTATCTATCTATCTATCTATCTATCTATCTATCTATCTATATATGCATATACACACACATACACACACACACATACACACACACATACAAGAGGCCCCCCCTCCCACACACACACACAGGGTGGGCTAATAAAATGTTACCACTTTTTATTGTACATAAGGTTTTCCAATGAGAACGTGTTCGAAAATTTTCTTCACAGAAATGTCACGGAAGCACCAATTTATCATTTGATATTAAAGGTTTCCCACTTTTTTTACTCGTTCTGTACACAGTTTAATAATTGATGATATGCTCAACCCACGTTCCTCTTCTCTGGATTACAGTTGCAACATGCACATTGAAGTTTGTGATGACATTGCCACACATCTCAAGTGAGATTCTCCGAATTTCCTGACGGATGTTGGTCTTCAGGGCCCAATGGTCTGTGGGTTGTTGTAGTACACTCTCTCCTTCATGTTCCCCCATAGGAAGTAGTCTGCGGGAGAAAGATCAGGGGAGTATGCAGGTCATGAGTTGTCTGTGCGCCATTGTGTTTGAGAGAGTCGAGTGTGTTGTGCAGAAAGTGAAACAATGGACTGTTGATAGCATTGAATGTTTGCGTGGATGTTTTGAGTGTACTGATTGGGATGTGTTCTATGACGCATGCGAGACTTTGGACGAACTTACGGATGTTGTTTCTTCGTATATATCTTTTTGTGTAAATAATGTTATTCCATCTAAAGAAATTATTATATTCCCTAATAATAAACCTTGGGTAACGAAAGAATTAAAGAACGTGTTGAATAAAAAGAAAAGGGTGTTTTTTACAGGTAGTGCCGAAGATAAAAAGAGGGTAAATAGGGAAGTGAGAGACGAAATTAGAAAAGCAAAAAGGGTATATAAAGACAAAATAGAAGAACGTTACAGTTGTGGGGACTTGAAAGCAGCTTGGAATGGAATAAAGACAATGGCAAATGTAAATAAATCTACAGAAAGCAAGAAGAAAACTGTCAAATTAATTAATGTACATGATAGTGACCTTCCTAACGCTTTGAATATTCACTATAACCGGTTTGAGAAACATGATTTTTCTAATAATATTAAAGCTCTTAAAGAATCTTTACATCCCCAAAATGATATTGTTATTTCACAAGAGCAAGTAACAGGTTTGTTTAAGAAAATAAATGTAAATAAAGCCCAAGGTCCCGATGGGATAGGTGGGCGTGTCTTGCGTTGTTGTGCAGAACAGCTTGGCGGTGTGTTTTCTCGCATCTTCCAGCTCTCTCTTGACTTTGGCTCTATCCCTGCTCTCTGGAAATTCTCCAATATCGTGCCCTTGCCTAAGATTGCCAATCCTCAAAATCTTAACGACTTTCGCCCAGTAGCATTAACCAGCTTAGTTATGAAAACACTGGAAAAAATTGTTAAAGACCTACTTTTATCTGCAACAGAATCACTCTTAGATCCATTACAGTTTGCATATAGAGCTAGGAGAGGGGTTGATGATGCCAAGCTGTTCCTCCTTAACACTCTGTATAAACATCTAGAGAAACCAAATGCACATGCCAGAATTCTTTTTGCAGATTTTAGCTCTGCTTTTAATACTGTTCAACCACATATTTTAATACAAAGACTTATATCAGATTTTCACATTCAACATCAGCTTGTCTCTTGGATTTTAGATTTTTTGACTTGTAGACAGCAACGTGTTTATGTTAATGGTCTTTTTTCTGATACTGTTATAACAAATACTGGATCACCTCAGGGATGTTGTCTGTCACCTTTTTTATACATTTTGTATACTGACAGTTGTAGAAGCTCAAGGGAGGGAACCTATCTTGTTAAATTTTCTGATGATGCAGCCTTGTTGTCTCTCCTTATAGGTAAAGAAAGCAGTCATACAGAGAGCTTGGCAGAATTTGTTAATTGGTGTGATGACAATTTTTTAGAGTTAAATGTATTAAAAACAAAAGAAATGTATATTGATTTTAGAAGGAAAAAAGATGAGGATGTGTGTAGTACGATTCATGGCAAGCCTGTTGACAAAGTGGATGAATTTAAATATTTAGGAACTGTTTTTGATAGTCAATTAAAATGGGACGCCAACACTGCGAACATCATAAAAAAAGGCCAACAAAGAATGTATCTTCTTCGTAAACTTAAAAGTTTCTCTGTTAGCTCTATTATTCTTAGCCGATTTTATCAGTCTTTCATAGAAAGCTTGTTGTGTTTTTCATTTGTCTGCTGGTTTAACAGCCTTTCTGTACATGATAAGATCAGTCTGCACTCAATAGTAAATATATGTTCAAAAATAATTGGTGACAGGCAAAGAGACCTGAGTACTTTTTGTGATCAACAAACACTTAGGAGGGCTGTTTCGATTATTTCTATGCCACATCATGCGCTAGCTGAGGAATTTGTTTTGATGCAATCAGGGAAAAGGTTTAAGATGCCACAGTGCAAGACCAATCGGTATTTAAAATCGTTCGTGCCTCATGCAATACAGTTGATGAACAAGAGTAAGAACAATGCATAAAAACTAAAAGTTAAACAATTAGCCTGATAATAACTAATCTTAGATGCTTTTTCCTTTAATGAATCTTCTACCTTGTTATTTTTAGGCCTGTGTCTGTGGTGAGTGCAGCTGGTGATGTATGCCTGTGTGGGGTAAATGTCTATGAACTGGATGTATGTGTGTGCATGGGCAGTGTGTATGTGCGGATGGTGTCGGGGGGCTGCCGCTGTGTTTTGTGCAAGTTGTTATTGTTTGTAGACATCCTCATGTATATCAGATATTGTTGTGATTTTATTTTTTTTTTTATTTTTTTTTATTTTTTTTTTTAAATTAGAGAGCATTCATACCCCCATTGTAATTGCCAAATGTGGATAAATAAAGTTGTTTGAATTGAATTGAATTGAATTGAATGAGATAAGCCTATCTCCAGGAAAGAATTGTTTGAGGAAATCCAGTGAAAAAATTAATTATGTTTAGTATCATATGATAATTTGAACATTTTTTGTGAATAAAATTTTTCAAAACGTTCTCATTAAAAAAACAACATTTTCTTTACGATTAAAAAGTGGTAACATTTTATTGTCCCACCCTGTATATGTATGGCACTATATATATATATATATATATATATATATATATATATATATATATATATATATATATATATATATATATATATATATATAGAGAGAGAGAGAGAGAGAGAGAGAGAGAGAGAGAGAGAGAGAGAGAGACAGACAGAGAGACAGACAGACAGACAGACAGACAGACAGACAGACAGACAGACAGAGAGAGATTGTCGGACATGAACAAAAAAGAAACATCTTTGTCCTTTTTTAAACAAACAAAACCCCAAACCCAAAACACACAATTAATGTGGCTGTTAAGGCTGGATCAGAGAATGAAAGAAAAACTATAGAATCAGAATATTAACAAAAGGGAAATATAGTTTTGAATCCACTCTTACAATGTTTGTAAAATTAATTAAAACATGAACGTGGGCTTCTAAACCCAGACGCAATAAAATCAAAAAGAAATCGCCGCTTTGCAACCGACTAAGGATTTATAAATTGGAAACTAGCGTTCCCCACCCTCAGGATATTATGCTTAAATACAAGGCTAATAAAGCAAACGGCAAGATATTTTCAAATACACTAACTTTTTATAAATTGTTCTATTTCTAGGATACACATTTAACTTTTTCTTTAATGCGATGTATTAATATTTCGGGAGAAGTATTTCGGTTTTTAGATGCGAGTTTTATCTCCTAGTCCGGAAGAAAAATGGCTTCCTTTGCCGTCCTTTCATTTAGCTTTGGGGATATTGGGCAGACGTAAAAAATTATAGAGACGTCAAAAACGGAATTGATTTCAGCACTTTACTTTTTTATGGACGATGTTTTCCTAATCGACCGAAAATCGCGTTCAAATCTCTCCCGGTCCATTTGGAGAGGGAGACAATTTTGTCAACTCGGCCATTCATTTTGGAGAGCAAATAGCGAGTCTTGGTAAAACACCACTTTATTCCAAGTCTGTTGGTATAGCTAATCACAGAGCAGACTTCCAAGACACACACACACACACACACCTACACGCACACACACACACACACACACGCACACACACGCCCACAGCAAAATAGAACTCATGCTCGCGTTTCCTACTGGCCAATAACGTTGGTAGTTAACATTTGAACGTACGTGCGTTTCATACGCGCTGTAACGTTGAGGTTTTAAGGTAGTTCTTCTAATTTTGGGGTGACGCAGAAGGATAGTGGTTTGGGCACACGCGAGCAATGTTTAGTATGAATTCAGCAACGTTGGGTAAGGGTAAGTACTTGGATGGGTGACCAAACTTGGAAGGCAACCACCAAACCACACAAACAGATTGAAGAAAAAAAGCGCCTGACACACCCAATCCACCCAGCTGTGAATGGGTACCTGGATCTGTTTAGAACGAGAGAGAGGAGATAGGCACCGCCCTCAGTAAGCTGGCCTAGAGAAAATGGAGATTCTAAAGACGTCCCTTTCTAAAGACTGAAAGGTTAAGGGGTACAATCTTACTATGGATTTAATTTTTGACGAACGACGTAATAATCTTTATTTGTCTAAAGGAATACATTGGAGAATTGTGTGTGTGCCTATTGCAACGAACAATATCTAACAACAAAAAGAATAGCAATCGACCCGCACTTTGAATTATTGAAAATTGAACTTAGCTATGATGCTTGAAGTTGAGTGAAGTTGAGGGAAGTTTTATTTTGTTAATAATACTTGAAGTTTAAAGAGCGTTTCCCATTGGCAACATTGGTGGGGAGCTTAAATGGACCCGCTTTGAACACACCTCTGGACAAAGGCTTTTAACATTCACAGTGAGTATTTGCCCACTGGAAAAAAAAGCTTACAATATACCTCTTTCGAAAGTATATTTATTTTTAAATTACTCAATACCGTAGTTTGTTTAAATAACAACAGTCGTTGGCTCGCCAGCCAATATTATGGAGCTAAAAATAGCAGCTACCAAAAGACGGTAAAAGACAGCACTCGTTAAAGAAAATTGTTCCCTATGTTTTTCGTTTTGGGTTAATAAAATACCCCAAAATTCCAATGACGGATTCTTCTAGACGCGTGGTTCACCCAGAAATAGTGTCCAAAATCACACAGGTATGATATCGATGTACCGTTAAACAAGGGAAATCATTACCTGTCAGAACCGAAGTTGAAACTTAAACTTTAGCTGTTGGTTTGAGCAAAGAAATCCCACTTTATGATTGTGTACTGTGATAACTGCCAATGTTGAGGGTAAACCTGTTTGCACCGAAAGTAATAAAATATGCCTTCAAATTGGGGCCTTTTAGTTTTATGTCAAACGTTTTATTTGATCTCTTTCTGATACCGTGCCTTGTCAAATTTGAACAGATCCGGAATGGACATTCAGAATAGAATAGTTAGAGAGATGTTCAGTGTTTATAGGGTCCAGGGGACTGCCAAGACATTCAGAAGAAAACACACACTCACGCGCGCGCGCACACACGAGCACACACACACACACACGTACATGCGTGGGTAAATTACCGTCCCCGGACACAGATGCGTATAGGGGACTATATGATTATGAGCTTAAATAGCGCTCACTGCTATTATGCTACATTATGTCAAGTTAAAGCTACATTGAAAAGGTTTTACTCTGCCTTGCCTTGCCTACTAGCGTTGACAAGTTTGGAATGAAACGCGGAAAACAAAATGCAGATAGGCCTTACACACTAGCTTTGGTTGTAAATTTTGCAGATCTGGATCTGGATCTGGATACTGCCGATGATGTTGTTGGCAGAAAACACCACAGGAGCCATAGATGGCTATTAACGTGGTGGTGGTGTGTGCGCGCTAAATAATTTGATTTTAAAAAAAAAAAGAAAAGAAAAGAAAAAAAAAAATTATGCTTCATAGTTCTTTTTTGTACTAACTTCATATTGCCTATTGTGTAGTTCTGATTTTATTTAATTATATTCTTAAAAGGGCTCCTCTTGTGGAAGCCTGGTGATATGTGTACAATTAAAAGTTTAAAATCATTGTTCTATTATGTTGACTCTATAAGAACTTGTCAGCATCCCTGTACCTCCCGATTGCAGAGGAGAATGAGCTAGGTGAGGATAGGTTGATGATGTCATCGGGAAGGCTATTCCATTCCACTACTGTCCTTACGAAGAAGGAGTTTCTGTAGAGATCTGATGATGAGGGTGGTAAGATAAAGCATGTGTTGTTGTTGTTTATCTGCCTCTCTATGATGTTCTGTGTGTCATATCCTTTAAAGGTGGTGGGGCGGATTTTCCGTTTGTTCTTTGCAGCAGTATGGAAGGTGTTGGGAGGGAGAGCAGTAACTAGTCCTCTGGTTATCTTGTAGAGCATGGTCAGCCTGAGTTGTTGGCGACGTTTTGCAAGTAGTGGGAGGTGGAGCTCGTGAAGCATCCTGCCAATGCATCCTGGGTCCCGGGATCTGTAGTCTCTCATAATGAACCGTGCAGCCTGGCGTTGGATGCGTTCCAGCTTGTCGATGTCTTGTTGGAGGTAAGGATCCCCCACCACTGCGGCATACTCGAGAGTGGATCTAACAAGTGCGATGTAGGCTAGGCGTCGGCACTCTTGTGGACAGTTCCGGAGATTTCGGCGTAGGAAGCCCAGTGTGGATCCAGCTTTCTTGCAGGCGCTTGTGATGTGGTTAGCCCATTTCAGGTCCGCAGAAATTTGGACGCCTAGGTAGGGGGTAGTATCAGTCTGTTGGAGTATAGTGTTTCCAAGGCTATAGAAGTGTTGTGACTTGTGTCTGGTGGAGAGAACGTAGCACTTTTGCGCATTAAATCGCATTCCCCACTGCTTGGCCCATCTCTCTAGGTCTTTGAGGTCTGATTGGAGTGTGATGTGATCCTGGAAGGAGCGGATCTCTCTGTAGAGTAGGCAATCGTCTGCGAAGAGTCGCACTGTTGATTTTACTGTGTCCGGCAGGTCGTTGATGTGGCAGAGGAAGAGTAAAGGACCCATCACTGTGCCTTGGGGGGACTCCGGATTCGACAGCTACTTCCTCTGATGCCTCTCCATCCAGGACCACTCTCATCTGGCGCTTGGTCAGGAAGTTTGTGAGCCAGGTGTGGATGGTGCCTCGTATGCCGTAATGATCCAGCTTGTGTAGTAATTTGTTGTGTGGCACAGTGTCAAATGCCTTGCTGAAATCCAGGATGATGATGTCGGTCTGATGGCCTTTGTCATGTGAGGAGAGAATGTCTTGCATAGTAGTGAGTAGTTGGGTTTCGCAAGAGTGGCCTGTTCTGAATCCGTGGTTTCTACTGGTGAGGATGGTGTGTTTTTCGAAGTGGGTATGTAGATGTCGACAGATGATGTGTTCCAGTAGCTTACATGCAACGGATGTTAAAGATACTGGTCTGTAATTTTCTGCTTTGTTTCTATCGCCTTTCTTGAATATTGAGGAGACGTTTGCTGTTAGCCAGTCTGCGGGGAGCTGTCCAGTCTCTAGTGAGGTGTTGTAGATGGCTGCTAATCCTGGGGCAACAGTTTCGGCGCAGTTTTTGAGAATTTGATTAGGGATGTTGTCTGGTCCTGTAGCTTTGTTGGGGTTCAAGTCTTTGAGTAGTTTAACGACGCCTTCTGTAGTAACCGTTAGTTTCTCTACAGCGGGGAAGGGGGTGCCCTTCATCTCTGGCAATGGTGTGTCCTCTCTTTTTGTAAAGACCGACTGGAATTGTTGAAGCAATATCTTTGCCTTGGAAGAACTATCACTATGGAGAGATCCTTCATTGAAGAGCGGGGCAACTCCTGTGTTGTCTTGTCGCCTTGTCTTGACATAGCGCCAAAAGGGTTTGCAGTTGTTGTCTCTTAGCCCGTCCTCAATGATGGTGTTAATGTGGCGCCATTCTGCTTGCCTCATTTTCCTCCTGCATTCCTTCTGATGGAATCTAAAGTTGGTCCAGTTGCCGGTCTTCTTGGCTTGGTTGTATAGTCTCTTTTTATGCTTTAACAGTCTCTTAGGTTTGTAGTTGACCCAGGGTAATGTAAAGTTGATTCGTCGAACGCTGGTAGGTATGAAGCGTTCAGCTGCTGCTATCAAGTTAAGTTTGAAATGTGTCCACATGTCTTCAACGGGAGTTCCTTCCTTTCTCATTGTCATGATGTTGTCTGATAATTGCAAGATTTCAGAGTTCAGGTGGTTCCAGTCTGCTTTAGAATAGTTGTATCGCTTGCGGGGCTTCTCTTTGATGCGGTTAGGGTAGAGGTCAAAGTCTGTAACCACAATGCTATGATCACTAATGCCTGGGATTGACTTGGAGCTCTTGGTGAGAGAGGGATTGCTGGTAAAAACTAGGTCTAGGATGTTGTGTTCTCTTGTTGGTTCGTCGTGGACTTGTGTGAGGTGTGCTGATGAGGTGATGTCGACTAGCGACTCCTGGATCACCCGATCTGGCGCTCCAGGGGCAACTGTACCATTGTTCCACTCTACATTAGGGCAGTTGAAGTCGCCGGTAAGAATAATCTGTTTTTGTCCTCTATTATTTATTTTTCGTAGTGACTTATCTAGCTCATTCAGGTCTGTCTGGTTTCGGTGAGCCATGTAAAAACAGCCTATCGTTAGGTCTTTGTTTTGTTGGAGGTGTATTTTTGCCCAGAGTATTTCGCATGCAGAATCTAAGTCCGGCTGTATAGATGAGATGAGATTTTGGTTTACTAAAATGAAGACACCTCCAGCTAGGCTACAGCGGTCTTTCCTATAATAAACAAAGCCATCTGGGAATATCTCTCTCTGCTTGATGTCTGGTTTCAACCATGATTCTGTGCCACAAATGATATCTGGTTTTACATAGTTGACAATGGCAGCAAATTCGGCTTTCTTTTTCTCTATGCTGCGGCAGTTTACGGTCATGATGCGAAGGTTCTTTTTCTTTGATATGTTGGGGTTGTGGCTGGAATCATTGGCAGTGTGGTAGCATTCTGCGTGATGCGACTTGTAGGTGTTGGATGGGTTTTGTCCTGGTGGACTAGGATGGCTGAAACATGTGGAACTGTGGTAGTTGTTTCCTTGGCCTGGTGATTTATAGGATGGGTTACCGGTGGTGCTCTGGTAAGAATTCGAATGGTGAGAGTTTGGGCTGTGCTGGTTAGATTTGGGGCTGCTAGTTCTCAGGGGGCTGAAGCGGTGGGTATGGTTGAAGGAAGTTATGCTACAGTCCGTGTTTTGGATGGGGGCATAGAAGTTTTCTGATAAAGAAAAGCTCCTGCAGAAATGTTGGAAGTTTGGCTTCAGTAGATTACCTTTTTTTAAACTTTTAGCGCATTGCATTGTCAATATAAACAGATCTGTTGTTGTTTGTTAGCTTTTTCCTTCTTTCAAAGGCCAAAAAAAAACCTGCACTAGCACAACGACCAGCTCTATTTGAACTTCAGAGTTGATTTTAAAAATGCTGAATTGACAAAGTTTTAGTGGCATCTTGCCATACGAAATATTGACAGATCCAAAAAATTATTCGAAGTTAAAATGAATTTTACTAACTCAAAATTGCTGCTTTTTCAATGCCAAAATTTGGACAGTTCCGAAAACGAAGGCAGACCTTGTCCCTGCTTTAAATATTGTGACAAACATGTTGACAGTTTGAGGTAGATTGACAAACTGTTCATTTCCGCCTGTTGAAATGTGTATAGTACCAGAAACGAAATATAGAAAACTTTTTTTTCTTGTAAGTTTGACACACATGTTGGAAATTTTATGTTGAATATTTTGTTTCAAATTGACACTCTAGCTTGAGCAGACTGGGACAGATGTGAAATATCAGGAATATTAAGTTATAAGTCTGAGGTAAATTAACAAACCTTTTATTTCCGACTTGCCTGTTCCAATTTGTATAGAACCTGAAACGAAAAGTAGAGAATCCCTTTCTTGCAGGGCAATGCAAGGGCGAACTAGCGGAGCTAGCCGTGATTGCAACTGAAATCAACCTATCGGTTGATCCGGAATGTTTGATGGAGGATATAGCAAAACGTATTGGCGAGAAATTGTGTTCGTTTGCAAAAAATGTCCGCCCAACGTTAGATAACTCTGGCCGGGAGCCTTTGTGCTTGCATAACCTCTCGCTGCCTTTTAGCAAACACAAGGATACCAGTTAAACTACAAAAAATTTCCTACACATTTTTAAAGCGTAGGCTACCCTCCCCATCACCCCCCTCTCCCTAGTCCCCTACCCACATTTTTCTTCTTCTTCTTCTTCTTCTTCTTCTTCTTCTTCTTCTTCTTCTTCTTCTTCTTCTATTAAAAAAATGTATTCATCAAACCCAAAAAATAATGCAAGGTCGCACAGAAGCACAAGGTTTAAATGAGTGCTACCCAAATAATAAATAATGTATATAAAAAAAATATATCACTTGCGGACGAGACGAAACAAACCCCTTCTTCCTCTTCGTCCTATTTGATTTTTTTTTTCGTCGTCCATCTTCTTCTTCGTCCTTCTTTTTCTTCTTCTACCTTCTTCTTCTTTCTTTCTTTCCTTGTTGCTGTTGCTGCTGCTGCTGTTGTAGTTGTTCTTCTTCTTTTTCTTTTTCTTGTTGTTGTTGCTGTTGTTGTTGTTGTTGTTGTTGTTGTTGTTGGTTGTTGTTGTTGTTGTTGTTGTTGTTCTTCTCTTCTTCTTCTTCTTCTTCTTCTTCTTCTTCTTCTTCTTCTTCTTCTTCTTCTTCTTCTGCTTCTTCTTCTTCTCCTCCTTCTTCTTATTCTTCTTCTTCTTGGACAAGTGGAGACGTTATAATAAGGATTTACGACAGCTGATGTTTGGCTAGCATCTCGACGCTTCAACAGTAAAACGGAACATGAGCGAAGGCCTTGTTTTTCCTTGCTCTCGTTTTTAAAAGAACTCTTTTAACGCTGCGGTTGAGGCTTATAGGAAACGCGCCGCGTCTTTGCCACCATTGATTTTCTTTTATCAGTGATTGAGTTTGTTTTGCACACATGGAGTGAGCCCAATGGGTCAGTTGTCTTTATGGAAAACGTCACAAGAGCCTAAAATCCACTTTTGGCCTAGTGGTGTTATACTGGAGTAAAGTGGTTTGAAAGCTAGATTTTCTTCAATAATAGTAAAAACAAGGGTTATGTTTATAATCAATCATGATTTTCCTTTCGCGTCGTTATCATCATCGTCGTCGTCGTTGTTGTCATCTTTGTAATGTTCTTGTTGTTCTTCTTCTATCTTTCTCACTAGATTGTATATTGAGCAGATGAAGTGTGAAACTAATATTAAAGTAATCTGTACTTCGGTTCTATTCTTGTTGTTTTCGTTGCTGTTGTTGTTGTCGTTGCCGTCTTTCTTCTTCTTCTTCTTCTTCTTCTTCTTCTTCTTCTTCTTCTTCTTCTTCTTCTTCTTCTTCTTCTGCTTTGTTTCTTTTATTTTTATCTTGATCACTTCCATTAGTTTTATTTCATCGATTTTTTTGTAGATCTTTCCTGGTAATTTTTAGTCCACACTTACAAAGGTCGGTGTATGTGAGCTCTGAATATTAGAATGAATAGAAAGTGTAGCTTCTACACCAGTCACTGGCGATATCGCAAAAGGGAATAACTATCCCATTGAAGAACACTGAACCATCAAGGCAATCATACTGCCGAGAAGGAGGGTAACAAACGGCCACTTTGATTCTCCCCCACCACAGGATTTGAACCTGGGTTATCGGGTGTACCAGAGGAACGCCCTACTATTGAACTTCGGCGGTGGCGTCTCTTGAGTATTAGCACAAACACAGCAATATTAGTATTAATACTTCTATAAATGTCTACAAGTATTGAAAACAAAATATTGACATTCCATAATGAAACCTACAACAATTTGTATGGATGTACTGTACACTTTCCTTAGTACAAGTCTATACATTTTATAGAAACTGTATGTGTACCCTTTGATGAAAAAATGTCTCAAGGACTGGGTGGTTTGATTTTGTCTTATTCTCTTATGCCGAAATTGCCACCGTCTGCATCCCGTATTCAAATATAATCTGGCACTATAGACCTACTCAAATTTGTTTTAACATTGTGGGAACCCTTTCATTATTTATAGTAATGTATTGATTTAAGTGAAAATAGTAACTGTTGATGACTAGGTAAAAAGGTAAAGGTAAAGGTAAAGGTAGTCCCATAGCCTTGTGGCCGTAGGGGAGCGTGATGTTGGAGATCACACTTATCTTGGGCCAGCGTAATGAGGGTGATGCCCAACTCTCTCCCTCGCTGCTTTACCTTCCCCACCCTCAAGAGAGTAGGTACTCAATCACAGTTGAGTCAACTGGGGGCGTTGTTGTTTGTCGCTTCACACCTTAGCGGTCACCCATCCAAGTGCTAACCGCACCGGACGGTGCTTCACTTTCGACACAGTAGCGAGTGCTCCAACCACTGCACTATCCGACACCCCTACACATTTTTAAAGCGTAGGCTACCCTCCCCATCACCCCCCTCTCCCTAGTCCCCTACCCACATTTTTCTTCTTCTTCTTCTTCTTCTTCTTCTTCTTCTTCTTCTTCTTCTTCTTCTATTAAAAAAATGTATTCATCAAACCCAAAAAATAATGCAAGGTCGCACAGAAGCACAAGGTTTAAATGAGTGCTACCCAAATAATAAATAATGTATATAAAAAAAATATATCACTTGCAGACTTGATGACTAGACTGGTTGTTATCTGCAAATGAATCGTAATGATTCTTTTATTTATCGGCTTCACACACTCAGTTTTTTTAGACCACAATTTAAACTAAACAGTACGCACATCTACATCCACGTCATTAAAAAACAAAAAGAAGAAGCACAACAACAACAACAACAACAACAGAAGACCTGGCAATTTAGACTCCACCTTTCCATATGGATTTTTGTGATAAACTTAAGCAAGAGTTGTTTTCTTTAGTTTGTGTAGTGTCAAACACCACAATCACAGAAACAGCTTAAACACGAAAGACCTGTGTTAAATGAAAAACAAGTTAAAAAACAAACAAAAAACAACAACGACAACAACAACAAATAATACAAAACGATACACATTCAAAACATAACCAACTGCATTTCTTGTCCTTTTTTTTCTCTCATTCGCTACATGGAGGTGGAAAAGTAACTAACTTCCTATTGATAATTGCTTATAAACCTTAATTAGTACTACGTGCGCACGGAACTAAAATGCATGATCTTACAATAGTAGCATTTAATTGCTGATCTGTGATTTCATCTCAAAGAGGTGGGGGTGGGGAAGCAGGGGGCGGGGGGGGGGGGGGGGCGGGGAGGGGTGCGGGGGAGGGGTGCGGGGGGGGGGGATGGCGGGGAATTTCTGGTAGCTCAGTTGCTAGTGAGTGTTCATACGGGAATGGATTGGGAATTGATTGATTGTGGGCGTATACGGCAAGACAAGACAATGGTCGGTTCAACACCGAGGCTTGAATCTTGTGTAACTGGAAATCGTATCCACGCAACCTTTCACTCAGCGACAAGTCGTCGTTATAGGGTTTTCTAACTACATATAAAGTCTCCCCCAAACAACCCCAATACACAAACAGTCACCGCTACATAAAAAAAACGCAGAACGTTCTAAAATGACACAATCAGTCAATCAAACTAAAAATCGTCACCGAAGTTACGCACTGACTTACGTCGTAGAACTTATATATAATCATCTCCAATCTTCGAGCAAATCTGCATTACGTAAGGTCCCTCTAGCAACGGCACAGATCAAAGATAAGTAAACACAATTACCACACGCCTTGTGCCTGAAAACAATAACCACGTGCCATTAAAGTGCGTGTCTTAATCGTAACAATGACCTGGTTTCCTATGCCGAAGATCGCGGGTTCGAACCCCGCCTCGGACGACCTTTTGTGACCTAAGTACGAAACTTTTCAAGGGTTTCCGGTTCACCGAGGATTTTCCCCGGGTACTCCTGTTTCCTACTTTCCTTCAATATATTAATGGTATTGGATGCAGTCAATCTCAAATTTCAAAATTAAAAATTGATTTCTATTCAGACTTTTGTAAAAGCGATTTCTTCAGATCGCCGCGCTTTGAGTTCGATTGAAGGAAAAGCACGTTATTATTATTATTATTATTATTATTATTATTATTATTATTATTATTATTATTATTATTATTATTATTATTATTACAATGACAAGGACTCGAGTCCAGAATAGCCCGTAACATCTTTATTTTAAAATATTTATTTAAAAAAAAAGGAAAACTAGAACATAATATATATCCTATCCTATCATATCCCGTAACTCTAAGGTCGTTGGGGCACCACAGGTGATCGTTTAACCGGCGTACTCCATCTTTCTCTGTTCTCAGCAATCCTCATGGCTTCGTTCAGTGTCAAACCATTCCATTCTCGAATGTTGTCCTCCTACCTCTTTTTCTGTCTCCATCTTCTTCTGCGTCATTGCGCCGTACCTTGCAGGATGGGTTTTGCAAGGCCTGATACAGAATACAGAATACAGAATAATACAGAATACAGAATCTTTATTGTCCCCACAAACACCTGCAAGGAAATTCCATCGGAGTTTCCGTTTCTTCACCACTGTGAGCATGTGATCATGTTGTTCAATAGCTCGTGCGATTGTCTGTCGGACTTCGTTGTTGGGGATGTGCTGGGTATAGGAAATGCACAGAAGACTTCTGTAGAACCTCATCTCCATGCTTTGAATTATTCATTGTAGATCTGTGACTAGAACAACTGATGTTTAAATGTAACCAGATAACCACATAGATGGGACCTATAATTAGTTTTGGAGGATTTAACTCAAATCATGTCAATAAATCTTTTTTCACAAAAATACTATGAAAATTTGGCGTCTCGCTTAATGAAAAAAGCCAACAACAGCCAACATAAAAAAAATATAATACACATTCTTTATTTGCTTCTTCGACTTCTTCTTCTTACATTCTACTTTTTCTTGTTCTTCTTGTTCTTCTTGTTCTTCTTGTTCTTCTTCTTCTTCTTCTTCTTCTTCTTCTTCTTCTTCTTCTTCTTCTTCTTCTTCTTCTTCTTCTTCTTCTACCTTCATTTCACCCCAATTTTCTGCGTGCTTCTCCTGTTTGTTTGTCTGCAATTAGTGGCTTGCTGTTGATTCTTCTGTGTGAGGAATCCGACGTCTATGATGAGACACGTCTAGTGGGCGCAACGGTAAACACGCGGTATACTGTTACTTCTCTCTCTCTCTCTCTCCCTCTCTCTCTCTCTCTCTCTCTCTCTCTCTCGCTCTCTCTCTTCCCTCCCTTCCCCTCCCCTCCCCTCCCACAAACACACAACTCTATCTCTCTCCCTCACTTCTCCTCCCCTTCCTTATTCGTCCAGACCCCTATCTACCTTCCCTATCTACCTTCTCTCTCTCTCTCTCTCTCTCTCTCTCTCTCTCTCTCTCTCTCTCTCTCTCTCTCTCTCTCTCTCCTCTCTCTCCTCTCTCTCTCTCTCTCTCTCTCTCTCTCTCTCTCTCTCTCTCTCTCTCTCTCTGCGTGAGTGAGCTACAATCGCATAAAATAATTTCATTTTATTTTTCTCTCTTTCTCCTCCTTCTCTTTCGTCTTCTGTTGTTTAAAACACACATTTGGACTCCTCCAATCTAGTCAAGAACAAGGTATTTAAGAACGTGAATGGAAGTGCGAGACAGAGAGTGAGTGCGAATAGTTTTATGAAGACCTATACATTCTTGAACATTTTTTTTAAAACAACAAACAAATATCGATCTTAGTTACTGTTCACAACTCTAAAGTACTTGTTGTAAAATTAGTCTGTGTCCTAACCTTTTACCCGATTAATGTTTCAACTTCAACTTCTCTCTCTCGGTCATTGGGAAAAAAATCGTTCATCTTTGCTCTATCCTTGTCAACAACTGTGAAGTGTTGATGAAAACAATATTTTCGTAGGTAGTACTTTACGATCTTTAGATATTTGACAAAACAGGCGTGGGTGACAAAATTAACATAAATCAATCTTAATTACTTTGTCGTGTTTTGACCTATTGACTTGTTAACTCTAAATCGTCATGTTGGGAAAAGACTAGAAGAAGAAAAAGGAGGAGGAGGAGGAGAAGAAGAAGAAGAAGAAGAAGAAGAAGAAGAAGAAGAAGAAGAAGAAGAAGAAGAAGAAGAAGAAGAAGAAGAAGAAGAAGAAATAAATAAATATATTTCCAGACGCTCGAACATATAGCTGAAGATCTACATTTTCAAAAGTGTAACTTTCGTGGCGATGTTTTGACTCCGTGTCATCGTAAAGAAACGAAATGAAACCATGGAATTACGAGCCACTATCAGAAGTATCTGCGAGCAAAAAAGTATCAAAATTGATCCGGCCAATTTCGAGATAACGCGCAACAATACGTTTGTTATATAATATAATTGACTTCAACTGGCTTGCCCTTTGAGAAAGTGCAACAATCCAGGACACAGCAGGCTAAGAAAAGGTTAAAGTGTGTGGATAGTAAACATGAATTAAATTGGTCTAGTCAATCTTGAGATAAGGTTTTAAAAGGTGTAGTGAAAGTGTTACGATTGAGAGCCGCATGACAGTTCCGATCATTTTATTTTGCAAAGCATGCAATGATAGCGTGTATTTACCTTTGATTTGATTTTGCGCTGTTGCTAGAAGAAGATTTGTATAATGTTGATAATTTTCGTCGGTTGATATTGTTGATAATTTTCTGGAAGTACTTGTTTATTATCGATCGAATTTTCCAGATCCTACGGGTAATAGCTAAGCCTTTCTTCTAAACCGAGGAATGTTCTATGACGTAAGACAGTGCGTAGTTCCGGTGGAGAGTTTTATGAAGTTTCTATCGACTGTAGAAAGGCTATAAGTAATGCACTGTCTGCTTGAAAAAAAATGATATTTGGGTGATTTTTGGAGGGAGATCTTGTATGCAGTTGTTGATGTTGGCTGAGTTGGGTTGGACAATTTTGTACGACGACTCCTGCCTTGTTGCTGGGTGTGAACAGGCTGCGTGGATAAACGAGTTCGAGTTGCACATGTCGAGATTCAAGCATCGGGAGCAGAATCGATCTGTTGGTAAAACGTGTAACAGAAAGAAAAAGTAAACTTAGGAGCGAAGGACTGATTCACCGTCAATCGGACTTCTTGAGTATTATTGGCCATGAGTTGAAACCACAAGTATACTAACAATCAACAAAATAGGATATAGCCGTTTTTCATATATTGAACAAAACTTATTTATTAACAATGTGACCCCAACCATCTTGACGGTTGCGATAGAGCAAATATGATGGCATAAGATGGCCACTAAGATAGGTAATGATCCTGTGACGATTGGTCAAAATCCGTTGAGTGGTTCTTGAGATATGCTTCCAGCGGTCCGACTGATCGACAGGCAGGCACAGGCTTTTGGCTCGTTTTGATTCCCGAGTAGTATAAAGTATTTCCAAATTTTAAATGGAAGTACAAAAAAGAAGAAGATAAGAAGTAGACGATGGAAAAAGCGAAAGGGGAGCAGGAGGGAATCGCGAAAGAAGACAAAAGAAAAATTCTAAGAACTCCTATGATGCTTTTGCTGTACCAGGAATAGACAAAGAATGTGTCAAACATTGTCTGGCTCTGGGAAATACATCATATCCAAATGAAAGCTAAACAAATTCAGTCTAAGCTTACTATTCCCGCCTTGGTTTTTCAATACCTGGTACCCTAGAGAGGCTGGAAGACACTAGTTTCCAAACCACATAGAGGTTTATCATACTGAAATCCTCCTTATCCTCCTCTTGCTCCTCTTCTCCTCCTCGTCGTCTTCATCATCAGCACAGTCGTTGTCACAGCAGAATAAAAGCCAAACAAATTGTGTCTGCTATGCCCAGCTTGGTTGTTCAATACCTGGTACCTTAGAGAGGCTGGACGACACTAGTTTTCAAAGCACTTAGAAGTTTGTCATAGTGAACAACTCCTTCTCCTCCTACCTCTTCCTCTTCTACTCCTCGTTATCGTCACCCTCAGCATCACCGTCGTCACAGTAAATGAAAAAGCTATTCCCAGCTTGTATTTTTTTTTCATTACGTTGTGCCGCAGAGAGGCTGGTCGACACTAGTTTCAGAAGCTCATAGAAGTTTCAGAAGCTCATAGAAGTTTATCATGTTGAACATCTTCCTCCTCCTCTTCCTTCTCTTCTCCTTTTCATTGTCCTCCTGATCAACATTGTCATCGTCACAGCAGAATAAAAGCTAAACAAATGTAGTCTGGTATTGCCGACTTGGTTTTTAAATATCTGGAGAGGCTGGTCGGGACTAGTTTCAAAAGCACAAAGAAGTGTATCCGTATCATCGGCGTCATCGTCATAATTATCGCCACCACCGTCAAACACCACCACCACCAAAATCATCATCATCATTATTATCATCATCATCATCATGATCATGATCATGATCATCATCATCATCATCATCATCATCATCATCATCATCATCATCATCATCATCATCGGCAAAAGCAGCAGCAACATCGGTATCGTTTTCTCCGGCTGTCTTTCTTAGATGTCAGTTTCCCTATCCAGTATTTCTGTCTGTCTATCTCTCCTATCTCCTCTCTTGTTTTTCTTTTTTTTCCCTCCATATATTTAGCGCAATGAGCATGAACGTTTTCATCATCATCATCATCATCATCATCATCATCATCATCATCATCATCATCATCATCATCATCACCCCTCCCCCTCCAACACCCTACCCCCTCCCGTGGAGTGCCGGGGCGGGGGTTTTAATACAAATAGTATCCCCACTTTCTGGAAATTTACATTGTAGTGCTTTAAATTCCCAATGTCGCTGTCTTTCTCCTTTGTTCTTTCTCATTCCTACTCGGTTCTATCAATCTACTATACTATCTTCTTCTTCGCTAGACCAGTCACCTACATTTTTTCTTGAAAACTCTTCCGAGACAAACCTCCTCATTTGTGTATGAGGTCTGTTGGATCAGCTTGGGAATATTGGATGCTTTCTGCCAAATGGGCACTGGTGCTTCCTATGATGTTATTATTTAGCAATGTAGGCATTTTATATGTATATGTTTTGGTGATATTTTATAAATGATGTTTGTATTCTATTTTGCTTTTGTAAACAGGTGTTCGATAAATTAGAGTACAGCCTCAGCGTCCCCTGCGTGGGATGTCTTTATTGTAAAGTGACCGGCTGGTGGAGCGTATTCGGTGTTACCACTAGGGTTGTATCGGCAGATCTTTTATGCGGATCAGGGGTGAGTCCTCTTTTAGCGAAGTTGTGGTCTTGATTTTTTTTTCCTGATTCGGCTCTTTGCAGTCCGCTGGACCCTGTAAGCAATGAATAACTAACTATCATCATCATCATCATCATCATCATCATCATCATCATCATCATCATCATCATCATCATCATCATCATCATCATCATCATCATCATCATCATCATCGTCATCGTCATCACTACCACCACCACCAGCATCATCATCTTTAAATCTATCTATCTATCTATCTATCTATCTATCTATCTATCTATCTATCTATCTATCTATCTATCTATCTATCTATCTATCTATCTATCTATCTATCTATCTATCTATCTATCTATCTATCTATCTATCTATCTATCTATCTATCTATCTATCTATCTATCTATCTATCTATCTATCTATCTATCTATCTATCTATCTATCTATCTATCTATCTATCTATCTATCTATCTATCTATCTATGTTGTGACTATCTATCTATCTATCTATCTATCTATCTATCTATCTATCTATCTATCTATCTATCTATCTATCTATCTATCTATCTATCTATCTATCTATCTATCTATCTATCTATCTATCTATCTATCTATCTATCTATCTATCATGCCCTGTGGGTTCGGGCATTAAATAGAATAGACCCAACGTTTCCCGGCGTGTCGTAAGAGGCGACTAACAGGGGTGATGTTAGCACGGCATCACTGGGCGAAAGTCTTCTACACAGAAGTCACCGGCCAGGGCGGAGGAACCTCACGTTACTACAGGTTCAACGACCATGTGCTCAGGGCCAAGGCGAGCCACACTGAATTCGTAGATTTCGGCTGTGGCCAACAGCCTGGAGAGGATTGGGCACCACCAGGTCTTTTTTGCCCAAGACACACTACATGATGACAAAATCCACTAATTCCATGCCGGATCGGTCGTCGCCCGGCTACACAAGGACCGCGCCTTCCGTTGGCCACCAGGACGGAGGTGTTAAGTATGCTACTGATGGACAATTTAACAAGATCCGCACGAGAAACAACATCGTCATAGGAACCTGGAATGTCAGGACCCTAACCGCGGAAGGAAAATTAGAAGAACTGGCCCACGAGTTGGACCAGTATCGATGGAACGTTCTAGGCATCAGCGAACTGCGCTGGAAAGGTCTAGGTGAAACAACGACCGACAAAGGCCACAAGCTCTATTTCAGCGGTAGAGATGACAGGCACGAACACGGCGTTGGATTCTTGGTCCACAAGAACATTCTAGCCACTGTCATGGGTTGCCGCCCAGTCTCCAGTAGACTCATTACCATCCGCCTGAGAGCAGCCCCTTTCAACATCACCATCATCCAGGCCTATGCCCCAACATCAGACTATGACGACAGCGAAGTGGAGGATTTTTATGAAAAGCTACAGGCGGTCCTTGACCAAGTGCCGAAAAAAAAGAAAATAGTCATAGTGCAAGGCGACTGGAATGCCAAGGTTGGCCAAGATGCGCACCACAACTGGGGAGACACATGTGGACCCCACTGCAACAACGAGACAAATGACAGGGGTCTGAGACTCTTGGAGTTTGCCAGATACAACAATCTGGTACTGGCAAACACGCTTGGTCTCCACAAAAACTCCAGACGATGGACATGGCACAGTCCTGGCGGGGAGCATCACAACCAAATAGACTACATAATGGTCAAGAAACGCTTCAGATCAAGCATCAACATTGGCAGGACACGCACTTTTCCAGGAGCAGACATCGGAAGTGACCACGATCTCGTGATGATGTCTTTCCGGCTCCACTTGAAGAGAGTAAATACAGCAAAGTGCACTAGACTGAAGTTCGACCTGGACAAACTGCAAGACCCGGAGGTGGCAGAACTATTTCAGGCCACAATTGGAGGGAAATTTGCACCACTGCTCATTTTGGGGGCTGGTGAAGTAGATGTCAACACCATGACCACCACCTTAAACTCAGCTGTGACAGATGCCGCCACTGAGATCCTTGGCAAGCACCGACCAAAGAAGAAGCCGTGGATCACACCTGAACTTTTGGATCTGTGTGATAAACGAAGAGAGATGAAAAAGAAAAAGAACACCTCACAGGGAGCTGATGTCTACCGAAAAATCAACAATGACATCCGAAAAGGCATGCGCACAGCAAAGGAGAACTGGATAGAAGATCAATGCCAGGAAATAGAGAACAGTCTGAACAAGAACAACAGCAAGAAGGCCTACCAGACTGTGAAGCGGCTGACAAGTGTCAAACAGCCCAAAATCTCCACGATTCAAACCAAGTCTGGCATATGCCTTACAGAAGAACAAGAAGTCTTGGACAGATGGACAGAGTACTGCTCTGACCTTTACAACCATACACCAAATGGAGACCCATCAGTTCTAACATGTCCCGAGAACATAGAAGAAGAAGAAATCCTCCCAATTCTCCAGGAAGAAGTTGAGGCAGCAGTGCAAGCGCTAAAGAAAGGGAAGTCAGCGGGAGTGGTCAACATACCCGCAGAACTGCTACAAGCAGGAGGAGAAGCGATGATTGATGCCCTCACCATTATCTGCAACAAGATCTGGCAGAGTGGGGAGTGGCCTATACCATGGACCCAGTCGCTTGTCATCACTCTTCCCAAAAAAGGTAACCTTCAGGAGTGTGAGAACTACCGGACCATCAGCCTCATCAGCCATCCCAGCAAGGTCCTCCTGAAAATAATACTCAACAGGTTGAAACCCCAAGCTGAACAAATCATAGCTGAAGAACAAGCAGGATTCAGGGCAGGGCGAAGTACCACTGAGCAGATTTTCAACCTCAGAATAATCTGTGAGAAATACCTACAGCACCAACAACATCTATATCATGTGTTCATAGACTTCAAGAAGGCGTTTGACCGAGTCTGGCATGCAGCTCTATGGCAACAATGAAAGTGTACAACATCAGCCCTAAAATTATTGAAGTCATCAAAAGCCTGTATGACAAGGCTACCAGTGCAGTCCTCCACAACAGCACCATCGGGAACTGGTTCAGAACAACAATCGGTGTGCGTCAAGGATGCCTACTCTCTCCAACACTCTTCAACATCTTCCTAGAGCGCCGCATCATGTCAGATGCTCTTGCAGACCATGAAGGCACAGTCAGCATAGGGGGTAGAGCAATCTCCAATCTTCGTTTTGCAGATGACATCGATGGATTGGCTGGAGAGGAGCAAAAACTTGAACAGCTGGTACAGAGGCTTGACACCACCTCCAGAGCCTATGGAATGGAAATAAGTGCAGAGAAGACCAAAATGATGACCAACAACACCAATGGCATCAATACGGACATCAAAGTCCAAGGCCAATCCCTCAGCGCAGCGCATAGCTTCAAATATTTAGGAGCCATTGTATCAGACAATGGGTCCCGACAGGAAGTCCTCTCCAGGATCGCACAAACAACTGCTGCCTTGACAAGGTTGAAGCCCATTTGGAAAGACAGGACCATCAGTCTACATTCAAAAGTAAGACTGCTGCGCTCCCTTGTCATCTCCATCTTCCTATACGCTTGCGAAGCATGGACCCTCACAGCAGATCTCCAACGAAGAATACAAAGCATGGAGATGAGGTGCTACAGAAGACTTCTGGGCATTTCCTATACCCAACACATCACCAACGACGAAGTCCGACAGACCATCAAACAAGCCATTGGACAACACGATGACCTGCTAACAGTGGTGAAGAAACGGAAACTCCGATGGTATGGCCACGTCACCAGATCATCAGGCCTTGCAAAGACTATTCTGCAAGGCACAGTGCAAGGAGGTAGAAGAAGAGGGAGACCGAAAAAGAGGTGGGAGGACAACATTCGAGAATGGCCTGGTTTGACACTGAGCGAAGCCATCAGGGCTGCTGAGGACAGAGAAAGATGGAGTATGCTGGTTAAACGATCATCTGTGGTGCCCCTACGACCTTCGGGTTACGGGATAGGATAGGATAGGATAGGATCTATCTATCTATCTATCTATCTATCTATCTATCTATCTATCTATCTATCTATCTATCTATCTATCTATCTATCTATCTATCTATCTATCTATCCATCCATCCATCCATCCATCCATCCATCCATCCATCCATCCATCCATCCATCCATCCATCCATCCATCTATCTATCTATCTATCTATCTATCTATCTATCTATCTATCTATCTATCTATCTATCTATCTATCTATCTATCTATCTATCTATCTATCTATCTATCTATCTATCTATCTATCTATCTATCTATCTTTGCAACGAAATACCAGAAGGAGAGATTGAGAGACTGATTAATTTTAACCTTATTTGAAGGAAATGTTTAACAGACTTTCCTCAAAGCGAAATGAGACACGATGTAGAAAAACAACCGGGAGCTTTCGTAATTTGGCTCACCGATTATTTCCCCTTGAAACACGCCAGATAACTCCTGTCGGTATTAACTTTCCGCGCCAATTGCCCATAGCCAATCATTACAATTCCCACCATTGCTTCCTCCAAGGAAATCAAACACCTAATTTTTAAAAGAAAATTAATCATTGCAAATTTCCCTTGTCGTTTAATGTTATTGCTTCCAAAACATTTCCAATTGTTTTAGGGAAAATAGCATTTGTAATCTGGCGAATGCAGTTGGAGAGAGAGAGAGAGAGAGAGAGAGAGAGAGAGAGAGAGAGAGAGAGAGAGAGAGAGAGAGAGAGAGAGAGAGAGAGAGAGAGAGAGAGAGAGAGAGAGAGAGAGTGAGTGAGTTACGTAGCGGTTCAAGGGAGGCAAAATCCTTTTAACGCACTGAGCTAGTTGAATGTGATAACACATTTCCCTCCCTTTGTCCATGAATAGTGCTTTCGCCGTGCTTGTTTTAAATGTATATGAGTTTGGATTGATGTTCTATTTGAGGGGAAATTATTGTAAATTAATTCAACCTATAATAAATAAATAAATAAATAAATAAATAAATAAATAAATAAATATTCCTAATGCAAATGAAAAATTGTCTGTTTTTAGTTTATTTGGCCAGTGTATTTCTCTTAAAATAAGTTTTAAATGTACCGACTTTTTAAACCTTAACACGTTATGAGATTTTAATTTCTTTTCTTAATATACAAATCAAGCCAAGGTAGTTAAATATTAAAATAAATATCTAGAAACAAAACTGCCTTCAAATAAAAGTAAAATAACATCCAATCCTATCCTATCCCGTAACTTCAAAGTCTTTGGGGCACCACAGATGATCGTTTTACCAGCTTACTTCCATCTTTCCATGTCCTCAGCAACCCACATGGTTTCGCTCAGTTTAAAGCCAGTCCATTGTCGAATGTTGTCTTCCCACCTCTTTTATTGTCTCCCTCTTCTTCTACCTCCTTGGACCGTACCTTGCACGATGGTTTTTGCAAGGCCTGATGTTCTGGTGGCGTGGCCATACCACGGAGTTTCCTTTTCTTCACCACTGTGAGCAGGTCATCGTGTTGTCCAATGGCTTGTGTGATGGTCTGTCGGACTTCGTCGTTGGTGATGTGCAGGTTATAAAAAATGCCCAGAAGTCTTCTGTAGCACCTCATCCCCATGCTTTGTATTCTTCTTTGTAGGTGTGCTGTGAGTGTCCATGTTTTGCAAGCGTATAGAAAAATGGAGTGTAGACTGATGGTTCTATCTTTCCAATTGGGCTTCAAACTTGCCAGGGCAGCAGTTGTTTGTGCGATCCTGGAGAGCACTTCCTGTCGGGACCCATTGTTTGATACAATTGCTCCTAAATATTTGAAGCTATGTTCTGTGTTGAGGGATTGGCCTTTGACTTTGATACCCGTGTTCATGCCATTGGTTTTGTTGGTCATCATTTTGGTCAGTCTTCTCTGCACTGATTTCCATTCCAAAGGCTCTGTAGGTGGTGTCAAGCTTCTGTACCAGCTATTAAAGTTTTTGTTTTTCTCCAGCCAATCCATCAATGTCCTCCGCAAAACGGAGGTTGGAGATTGCTCTACCCCATATGCTGACTGTGCCTTCGGGATCCGCTAGGGCATCTGACACGATGCGCTCTAGGAAGATGTTGAAGAGTGTTAGAGAGAGTAGGCATCCTTGACGCATGCCGATTGTTGTTCTGAAGCAATTCCAGATGGCGCTGTTGTGGAGGACTGCACTGGTAGGCTTGTCCTACAGGTTTTTGATGAATTCAATACTGTTACGGCTGATGTTGTACACTCTCATGGTTGCCCACAGAGGTGCATGCCAGACTCGGTCAAACGCTTTCTTGAAATCTACAAACACATGATATAGATGTTGTTGGTGATGTAGATATTTCTCGCAGATTACTCAGAGGTTAAAATCTGTTCAGTGGTACTTCGCCCTGCTCTGAATCCTTCTTGTTCTGCAACTATAATTTAATAACAATAAATGTTAATCTTAATTTTACGCTTAAGCAAGAATGTATTAGAAGCGCATGAGCACACATGCACATACCCCCTCCACACACACACACCAAAAAACAAACATAAAAACACACCCACACACTGAACAAAGCAGTAACATGCCCACACACCACTAATATCCCTTTTTATCCTCCCCTTTCTAACACACACATTCACACACACACACACACACACACACACACACCTACTTACACTCACACATTCACACACATACTCACACACACATACTCACACACACATACACACACACGCATGCCCTTGCGGCTGCTGTCCCCTGTTTCTCCCTACTCCACTCCTGCATATATGTCAAATATAAAATTCATTTTTAAAACCACAGTCATTGGGTTCGTGCAACACATGTTACGCTTATTTTAAGAACTACATATTTATTATCAACGCATAGCAAAATGAAGCTCATTCTCGCACGATTTATTCCTCAATTCCAAAATGGCAGACAATTCTAATATGACCATTTTATGTGTTCTATAACCTACAAGGATCATTCATATACATTTTGTTCATATTCTGAATTTATTCTGGATCATTGATGCAAAAATGACATGTTTAATTGGTGGATTTCACTATACATTCTGGATATCAAAACCTTTGTGAATTTTCGCGTACAGTGTAGATTACTGGAATGCTATTTTCTTACAAAAGGCGAATTTTTTATTCTCGATTTCTTGAACGAACTTTCCACGATCTTTACAGAAATGTATAGGTTTGAAGTATTATCTTTTATATATATAAGGTGGTTGAGTTTTCAAAAATACCCCTAAACAGCGTGGATTTTTTTTGGGAGGAAATCACACGGCAAAACGTTTCTGACTCCAATGAGTTAGCACGTGTTTTCATAGGAAGGGTTTAACAACTCAGTTTGTTCATATCATTCCCTAGGAGGCTAAACCTTAATGTTTTTTGTGGTCCTCTTCTTCTATAAATCCCAAACCTTCGCCATCCCTCCGAACTAATTCAATTGCAGTAAAATTCATTTTCATTTTTAATGACAAAAGAAACAACAACAAAAACCCACACCGCAAACAGACTTTTAGATTAAAACAAACAAACAAACAAACAAACAAACAAACAAACAAACAAACAAACATACAATAACAACAACAAGCTGAAATATATTCCTCCGTCCCCTTCAATCGTCCTTCAAACTAATTTGAGTAAAACGCCTTCTTTAAGAACAAGCACACATCCAGACGTTTTGATTCAAAACGAAACACAAGTAAACAAACAAGCAAACAAACAAAATCGATTACCCCATCTTCTTAAAACCCCTTCCAAACTGATGGGAGTAAAATTCCTTCTTCAAAAACTCAGAGACACTAAGAGGAGGTGGAGAATAATAACGCGCGCGCGCGCGCACACACACACACACACACACACCCACGCACACCCACATACACACACACACACACATAGTCAAAATCAATGCCAAAACAGCCTGGACCTCCCAAAAGAATCCTTCCACCCCAGTGAAGTGTCGGGGTGTCACAGCGTATGCCAACAATGCGTGACGCGCCAGATCTGCACGCGTTTCGCGTGCTGGTTGCACGAGTACGCATTCACTCAACCTCAGCGGGAAGAAAGGAAATTCCTGCAGGATATGGTCTGGAAATCTCCTGTCACGTCTGTTTTCTGATTCGGAATGGAGGGAGTCGAGTCAGTAGGAGTCTCCAATTTGGATCCTTTCTCTCCAATCACTAGTCTTCTTCTATGTCTGTCTGTCACGCACACACATGTAACATGTGTGCCTGCGTGAATATAAAAGATAGAGGTCACAAAGTACAATAATTTATTGTGGGCGCACAACAGACATGTGCATCTATAAATGGTGAGCTTCGCTACAGAAATTCATATCAAATTGCTTGCTTGTCTTCTGTATCAAATAACATTTATTTTTTAAATTAATTAATTAATTTATTTATTTATGTAAATCTGTTTATAATTTAATATGTTGTCTAGTATCACAGATGTGAATAGAGGTTAAATTTAAAAAAATTAAATTAAATGTATTTATTTATCATGTTCTTAATTTCATGTAGTACTATGTTTTTTGTTGAAGATGGATCATTCATGCGTATCTCTCTCCAGCTCATCAGATAAATTGTGTGATTTCGACTGCCCCCATCCATTTAGGTATATGAATTGTACTAATGTTTAATGAGTGTATGAATGCGTCAGGGTGCGCTTTGAACTGTTCCTTACTATATTACAACCACCTTATTATTATTATTATTATTATTATTATTATTATTATTATTATTATTATTATTATTATTATTATTATTATTATTATTATTATTATATATTATTATTATTATTATTATTATTATTATTATTATTATTATTATTATTATTATTATTATTATTATTATCTTCTTTAAAATACGAATGTACTACATGAATTTATTTATTCATTCATCTTTTTGGGAGTTTTCAGAAACAATATTTGGTTACATATAGTTATGTATTAATATATTTATTTATATATTTATGAATTATTAATTAATTAATTTAATGTTATTTTTGTTTTCGTTCTTTAATAGTTCTTTAAGTCTCAAGAGTGGACAAATGTGAGTTGCGTACATGCCAAGCGATGCTGGGATGCAGGAACATTTGATCATACCCAATGGAGCGTTCTAAGATTGTGACACTCGTATATTGTCTATCATGGCTGTCAGGAAGTGATGATATTTTCCCAGTGTATCTCGAAGGAAATGTAATACAGTGAGGATTAATGTAAGGATACAAAGATACAAAAATCTGTTTTACCAAATGGACATGCACAAGGAATACACGCTTCAGCCCACTTAAAACGATGAAACTGATTTACACATTGACAGCACAAACACAATAAGCCTTGAGCAGCACTTGATCTGAAAAAGCGCTAAATAAGAAGGATACGATATTTTTAAAAAAAAGGTAAGGGATAAGATGATGACAAGGTGATCTGTACCATAGTGCGCAGAAAGATGAGGAAAACAGCTGAGAATTGTAGTAATGATTTATAGAAGGTGACTTTACATAAAAGAGAATAGTGAGAATTCGTTCATGTACGAATCTAGATCTGGATCTGGATTCCCACCTATATAAAGCTGTTGGCTAAATGATCAGTCCCCTATTCGCTATTGTGACGTGGGACTTTAATTTATCTAAACGAAACGAACGGGTCAAAAGTCCCCTGTGCGCTCATGTGTCCGGGGACATATGTTTACCCAATCAATCAATCAACGGGTCAATGGAAGAATCTAAACTCTTGACTATGATTACGACTTTGGGAGTGCGCTGCAAACTCTCCACAGTTTAAGACTCTGAAAGTTTGGTTGACTGCAGTTCTTTTATTTACAATCTATTCATTTCTTTCCATGATTTCAGACCATTCGCTCATACGCATACTCAAACAAACATGCACACTCACACACAAACATATATATATATATATATATATATATATATATATATATATATATATATATATATATATATATATATATATATATATATATATATATATATATATATATATATATATATATATATATATATATATATATATAAAGAGAGAGAGAGAGAGAGAGAGACATATATATAAACATATACAAGCATATACATACATGTATATATATACTCTATACATTTAATGAAACGTTGCTTAAATCAGTACTAACAATAACGCTGGCTGTTTTTTGTTTTCTATTACTATCCTATTCTACAGTATATTTAAAATATCATGACCGCTTGCTTTTTTTTTTTTAACATTTCATCTTTTTTTCTGGGCATGATGGCATTAACGATGTACACTCAAATAATTATTGGTGTTTATTAATTAGTGTGGTTGAATAGAGTAAGTCGTGTAGGTTTAAGAGGCAATTAAGACCTGCAAGGTTGATCGAGCTTTAGGTACAGAAAAAAGGGAAAGGGATGGGTATGAGTATAGGGGATACATTCCGTGAGCTATTTTAGTATTAAGTGGTGAACGGAGAATTGTAGGTTTGAGTTATGTTAAAATCTGTTACGTTGAGACGCGCGCGATAGATCTGATCGTTTTATATTGCAAAGCATGCAATAATAGAGTGTATTTACCTTCGATTTGATTTTGCGTTGTTGTTAGAAGAGGCTTTGTATAACGTTGGTAATTTTAGTTGGTCGATATTATTTGAGAATTTTCTAGAGTTGGTTGTTTACTGTCGATCGAAGAGTCTAGATGGATCCACTATTCTTTTATGATGAAGAATTTTGTATGACGTAAGACAGTGATGACGAAGTCTACTTTGATTGGTTGTGCTGCGTTACGCTGGAATATTCTAAATTTTTCTGGAGTATAGAGAGACTATATATGTACCGCACTGTTTGAGTTTAGAGTGGTTGAGAGAAAAAGTGGAAAAAGCGATTGTATGCAGTTGTTGATGTTCGCTGAATAAAGTTGGAAAACTTCATACGACGACTCCTGTCTTGTTGCTGAATGAACAGGTTGCGTTTATAAACGAATCTGAGTTACACCTATCAGGATTCAAGCATCGGGGTTGAATCAACTACTGATAAAAAAAAAACAACGAATGTAACAAAATCCAAGCAAGGTGTTCAGAAAGGAAAACAAAAGTCGGTTGGAATTTGGTAAGGTTGCACAGAGAGTAAACTGATATTACAAGTCATGGGCGGACGAGGGGGGGGTTTCCAGGGTTTCCGGACCCCCCCCCCCCCCCAGCCCCCCCAAAAAAAAGAAAAAAAGAAGAAGGATATATATATATATATATATATATATATATATATATATATATATATATATATATATATTTAAATTTTTTATTTTAGTTTTATTTTTATTTTTATTTATTTTTAGTTTGGGGGGTACGAGTATTTGACCTTTCCCACAATATGCAAGCCCTCGCAATCTTCTCCCTAAAAAACTTCAATCATTGCAATCATTCTAAACAATCTCCAGATGAACACCGTTTTTCGTGCTCCACAAAGAGCAAAGCTGATATTTCACGTCTTCGGCGACATTCTATTTATTTATTTATTTATTTATTTTATTTGTATTTTTATTTATTTTTTTTTAAGAGTGGTTGGGGGTAGGGGGCGCCACGAGCGGAAGAAATGAAAAGAAAGAAAACGATATTCTTAATTGATAATATAATGGATTACGACAGGAGTGCCCAATATGTGGATCGCATAGCAGTAAAAAAAAAAATTGACGTCATCCTATTATATGACTATATACATATGATTTGCATTTTGGTGGTAGGTAGATCATTTTGGCTTGGTCATTTTAAAAGTTCCTCGCATGCTGAAAAAGTCATAGTGTGGATAACCCTGGCTTACGTTGACGTTTTAGCAAAAAGACAAATAGTGAAAGTTCCGTCCCTTTTGCTTGCTTATTCCGACTCGCGCCAGCGCTTCAAAATGCCGCGAACGCCGTCTTTGAAGCCCTCCGATTCGAAAGGTGTGGCAAAGCTCAGTACATATTTTGGGAGCAAAGGAGGTAATTATTGTTTTGATAATTTAATCTTACTAGTAAATAACATATCCTATCCTATCATATCCTATTCCATAACAGATGATCGTTTAAACAATGTACTCCATCTTTCCCTGTCCTCAGCATCCCTGATTGTTTCGCTCAGTGTCAAGCCAGTCCAGTCTCGAACGTTGTCATCCCACATCTTTTTCGGTCTCCCTCTTCTTCTACCTCCTTGCACTGTGCCTTGCAGGATGGTCCTTGCAAGACCTGATGATCTGGTGACGTGGCCATACCATCGGAGTTTCCGTTTTTTCACCACTGTGAGCAGGTCATCGTGTTGTCCAATGGCTTGTCTGTCGGACTTCGTTTGTTGGTTATGTTCTGGGTATAGGAAATGCCATAGAAATCTTCTGAAGCACCTCATCTCCATGCTTTGTATTCTTCGTTGGAGATCTGCTGTGAGGGTCCATGTTTCGCAAGCATATAGGAAGATGGAGATGACAAAGGAGCGCAGCAGCCTTACCTTGTAATGTAGACTGATGGTCCTGTCTTTCCAAATTGGCTTCAACCTCGCCAGGGCAGCAGTTGTTTGTGCGATCCTGGAGAGGACTTCCTGTAGGGACCCATTGTCTGATACAATGGCTCCTAAATATTTGAAGCTATGCACTGTGTTGAGGGATTGGCCTTGGACTTTGATGTCCGTGTTGGTGCCATGGGTGATGTTGGTCATCATTTTGGTCTTGTCTGCACTTATTTCCATTCAATAGGCTCTGGAGGTGGTGTCAAGCCTCTGTACCAGCCGTTCAAGTTCTTGTTCCGCAAAACGAAGTTTGGAGATTGCTCTTCCCCCCATGCTGACTGTGTCTTCGTGGTCTGCAAGGGCATCTGACATGATGCGCTCTAAGAAGATGGTGAAGAGTGTTGGACAGAGTAGGCATCCCTGACGCACACCGATTGTTATTCTGAATCAGTTTCCGATGGAGCTGTTGTGGAGGACTGCACTGGCAGCCTTGTCATACAGGCTTTGGATGACTTAAAATTTTAGGGCTGATGTTGTACACTCTCATGGTTGCCCACAGAGCTGCATGCCAGACTCGGTCAAACGCCTTTTTGATGTCTACGAACACATGATATAGATGTTGGTGCTGTAGATATTTCTCACAGATTATTCTGAGGTTGGAAATCTGTTCAGTGGTACTTCGCGCTGCCCTAAATCCTGCTTGCTCTTCGGCTATGATTTGTTCAGCTTGGGGTTTCAACCTGTTGAGTATTATATTTCAAGAGGACCTTGCTGGGATGGCTGATTTTAGCTAATGGTGCGGTAATTTTCACATTCCTGAAGGTTACCTTTTTTGGGAAGATGACAAGCGACTGGGTCCATGGTGTAGGCCACTCCCCACTCTGCCACATCTTGTTACACATAATGGTGAGTGCGTTGATCATTGCTTCTCCTCCTGCTTGAAGCAGTTCCGCGGGTATGTTGTCCACTCCCGCTGACTTCCCCTTCTTCAGCGATTGCACTGCTGCCTCAACTTCTTCTCGGAGAATTGGGATGATTTCTTCTTCTTCTCTGTTCTATGGACATACTAGAACTGATGGGTCTCCGTTTGGTTTGTGGTTGTAAAGGTCAGAGCAGTACTCTATCCATCTGCCCAAGACTTCATGTTCTTCTGTAAGGCATAAGCCATTTGCTTTGGATCGTGGAGACCTTGGGCTGTTTAACACTTGTCAGCTGCTTCACAGTCTGGTAGGCCTTCTTGCTGTTGTTCTTGTTCAAACTGTTATCTATTTCCTGGCATTGAGCTTCTGTCCAGTTCTCTTTTGCTGTGCGCATGTCTTTTCGGATGTCATTGTTGATTTTTCGGTAGGCATCAGCTCCCTGTCAGGTGTTCCTTTTCTTTGTCATCTCTCTTCGTTTATCACACAGGTCCAAAAGTTCAGGTGTGATCCACAGCTTCTTCTTTGACCAGTGCTTTCCAAGGATCTCCGTGGCGGCATCTGCCACAGCTAAGTTCAAGGTGGTGGTCATGGTGTTGACATGTACTTCACCAGCTCTTAAAATGAGCAGTGGTGCAAATTTCCCTCCAATTGTGGCCTGAAATATTTCTGTTACCTCCGTGTCTTGGAGTTTGTCCAGGTCGAACTTCAGTCTAGTGCACTTTGCTGTGTTTACTCCCTTCAAGTGAAGCCAGACATCATCACAAGATTGTGGTCACTTCCGATGTCTGCTCCTGGAAAAGTGCGTGTCCTGCCAATGTTGATGCTTGATCTGAAGCGTTTCTTGACTATCGTTAACCTTTACCGAGTAAGTCCCTTTAATAGAATTTTGGAAACCCTCCCCCCAAAACTAACTGATCCGCCCCTGCAGGTATGGCAAAAAAAAAGCTAAACTCTTCAGAAACGAAATACGCTTGCGCTCAAGTCCGACACAATGTTTAAATTAACAAAACATCAATTTGCACCAGAAAAAAGTTTCCCGTTAATACGCCCCTGTTGGCTTTTAACTTTGATCAGTTTTCACGGTAAAAAGAAAACAGCAGAAGAGAAATTGTTTGTGCAAGCATCATTGCCTAACACGTTAAATGCAAAACCTGTTTGCCTGCAAGTTACTTTGAGTGCGACAAAAACATGGAAGTGAAAGAACAGGTGAAACTATATAATGTGTAAAGCCTGCACAATAACGAAGAAGACATGGGGAAAGTACGTTTTTTAAATATTTAAAAAGGGGCGGGTGGGTCTAGTGGGTCGTGGAACACCATTTAACGAGTCATGACAGAAAATCGACTTTTGTGTCAAAAACGTCTCCCCTCAATATCGAGGTTCGTACCCTGAGGCGAGTGACTGAGGTACTTTGACACCTCAGTGCGATGTGTAGATTACAAGTCCGCACAGTTACACTTTTAAGTCTCGTATTGAGAATAACAATGCACACCTGTCCTGTCCAATCATCATCATCATCATCATCATCATCATCATCATCATCATCATCATCATCATCATCATATCATATCATATCATATCACACCCCACAGGCGCCGGCGGTATGTAGATGTAATAGCGTCTCTCTAGTGACCGTTCCCCCTCCCCCTCTCTCTCTCGCTCTCTCTCTCTCTCTCTCTCTCTCTCTCTCTCTCTCTCTCTCTCTCTGCATATTCTAGTATTCTAGTATGCAGAGAAGACGAGCTCTCTAGAAAAACGCTCTTGAATCAAGCCAGATATGGGTGCCTTTCAGTGTGACACACGTTTGTCTGCGCGGAATTGGACAATTATCCCTGCATATCGACTTGCTCAAATTACATTAAAACCTCACTAGTTATTGTCCGGCCTGCATCTGACCCCTATAATTATTCCCTTGGCCAACCGGAAGAAGTCAAATCCAAGGTGACAATGATTTTATCTGGGGCTGCAGTTTAGCTCATGCATGCGTCCAGTTCACGGAGCACATCGAGGTATACTTCTGTCCACAGGCGCCAAAATTTGAATACGAGAGCGGATCTCTAGACTGCGTTGCTCTCTACATTCTTTATTCAGCAGAGAAGGACCCAGATACGAGCGCCTGTGCTTCCTTCTGTTGCAGGCGAATACTTAATTAGCAGTCGCTGAGGACAATCCCTGTGTGCGCCAACTCGCAGATTCTTCGCTACCCGGGGTTTGCTCATGAGTCAACTGACACTTCCGTGCAAGGGAAGACGAATAATTATTTGCGGTAGCATGTTCCGTCGCCATTTGCACTTTGTCGTCATTTTTAAAATGTCGCTGCGTGATTTGTGATTTTGTGCTCCTCGCCAAGTGCAAACATTGTTAGAATTCGGCATGTCGTTATTTTGGGCGTTGCAGATATTACCTTAACTGGATATTTTGGAATCAATATTTCTTTCTATGCCTTGTCCATCAGTGTCCAATTTATGAATATTGTCAAACCTGCCCCGTCGGCTCATCTATCTTCAACTTCACCACTAGCAGCCGCCTTTTTCTTATTTTTTCCGTCATCATCGTCGTCATCATCATCATCATCATCATCATCATCATCATCATCATCATCATCATCATCATCATCATCATCATCATCAGTATATATGTCATTATCATTATCATCATCATCATTATCATCATAATCAGTATCAATATCATCATCATTATCATCATCATCATCATCATCATCATCAATGTCATCATCATTATCATCATCATCATGGTCGTCAACATCATGATCATCATCCACAGTTTCGTCATCAGATGAGCCGACGTTGTTGTCGCTGAATCAATATCTAATTATTTCGGAAGAAGCAATTCAGATACCTAAGCTACCTATTCAACAAGAAGAAGAAGAGAAAGGCAAACTTCAATATATTTGCAGTCAGAGCTCACAAACGACTAAGTGCTATTGCAATAAGCTACCATGGAAATAGAAGAAGAAGAAGGTAATGATGATGATGATGATGATGATGATGATGATGATGATGATGATGATGATGATGATGATGATGATGATGATGATGATGACGATGATGATGATGATGATGTTGATGATGAGTATGATGACGACGACGAGGATGATGATGATAATAAAATGACGACGAAGACGACATTGATGATGCCGTTGGTAGTGGTGGTGCTGCTCCTGCTGATTATTGCGATGTGACGTCCACAACGGCGCTGCTGATGATAACGATCCATGTGATAGCGATGACGACGACAAAGAAGAAGAGAAGAAGAATACTCGGACGTTGCTGATGATGATTGAATTTCCGATGTTATGATGTTTACTTTATAACGTCTGGAAGAAAAACTAGCAACACTAAAAGTGATGTATATTTTCCAATCAGCCTGAGCTGATTTTATGAATTTACAAAAAGAAATAGTAATATAATTTGTACGATAAAGTGATACAATAAATAATATTGTAAAGGAAAAAAATTATTACGAAATAACTTGTGGATTTATTCGTATGTCTATCTCATGTCTTGTTTATTTATTTATTTATTGGTTGGTTGATTTATTCATTGTTTATATTGTATCTCACATTTTTTGGGTATTGGGAATAATTCCATTCAAATATCTCATTGGAGGTGCTATGTCGGGCGTATCGGTCTAATAATTATAGTCACCTAAACTACATGATTGAATGAATTAATTAATTAATTAGATACATAATTAGTTATTGAATATTTTGTAAGCGCACAAATATGTCCACACCAAAAGTATAACACAGAGCTGAAAAAAGTTAAAATCGCAATGTTCCTTTTCTATATATTTCTCTTTCTTTCCCTTCACCTCCCCCCGTGGGGGTGCAGGGGGTTTCTGTATAAATAGTATCCCCACTTTCTGGAAATTTAGTGCTTTAAATTCCCACTGTCGCTGTCTTTCTCCTTTGTTCTTTCTCATTCCTACTCTGTTCTATATACTGTATTATCTTCTTCGCTTGACCAGTAACCTATCTTTTTTCTTGACAACTCTTCCAAAAACACCTAATTGTGAATGAGGTCTGTTGGGTTAGCCTGGGAATATTGGGCTAATGATCACTAGGGCTTCTTATAATATTATTTTTTTAAGTAATGTAGGCATTTTATATGTAGGCCTATGTGTTTTGTAGATATTTTATAAAGATGTTTATATTCTATTTTGTTTTTGTAATCGGGGTTCGATAAATTAGAGTATAGCCTCAGCGTCCCCTGCGTGGGATGCCTTTATTGTAAAGTGACCGGCTGGTGGAGTGCGTTCAGTTTTACCACTAGGGTTGTTTCAGCAGATCTTTTATACGGATTGAGTCCTCTTTCAGCCAAGTTGTGGTCTTGATTTTGTGATCCTGATTCGGCACTTTGCAGTCCGCTGGACCTTGTAACTAATGACTAACTAACTAACTAACTAACCGCCCCCTTCCCAATTCCTACTCCTCCCCCGCCCTCATCTCCCCACTCTTACCGCTTTCTCTCGATTTAGTTTGGTTTACTCCAAGCCTTTCTACTCTCCCTCCCTCCCCCGAACCCGCCTCCCCCAACTCACTCACCTTTTTACACGTTTGCGCTTCTTTATTTCTTAGGCCTACTTAGGATACGGTCAGATGTCGGAGGCATTAGACGGGTGGCATCGAACAGCAAGTAGGCGCCTTGGGTGGCTTGAAGCATGACCCTGTTCTCGGCGAAGCAACCTTTGGAAAGCTCTTGAGCAGGAAAGGTGCTATATAGACGAACATTTGATGAAGATAACATAGTGTCCCCCTATACGCTCCATGTGTCCGGGGACGTTCATTTACCTACAAACAAACAGATAACATACTATACACAAACTGACTAAAGTACTCATTTTTCTTCTGGTTTTCGGTTGTTGTTATGGCGTTTCCCCTTAAAATCTCTTCGTTTTTTTTTTCTTTTAAAAATAAAACATTTCTTGACTTCTTTTCTGGATTATAAACAAATAAAACTGTAGTTAAACTGAGCTGTACCGCCGTGCAACAGACTTCGAGGCATCGAATCACTAAAGGGTCGTATTGCTTGCTTGCCTTACTGCGGTTAATGCCACGATTTCGCAAAGCCCACGTGTTGTCTTCCCTGTCTTCGCCCAAACGGCGCTATCATGGACAACCCCTACACTAACACGTTTGCTACTTCTGTTAGGCGATGATTTATTCCCCTTGTTTATTTCTTTATGTTTGTGCATTTATTTATTTTTCCTACTGTTTTCTTTTCTTTAAAAAAAAAAAATTACTTACCCTTTATATTTATGTTGTTTTTTTTTTCTGAAAAAGAAGCTACAATTACAGATTGTTTTGGGAGGCAGCTAGAAATTAGCGCAAGCATTAATTTTATTTGCAATTTTTTACACACAGATTTTAGCGCGTAATTTGTGAATGAGGCACTGTGGTCTAATGGTAGTGCTTCGGCTTGCGGATCGGAAGATCCCGGGTTCGAGCCCTGGCCGGGCCATTGTGTTGTGCCCCTGGGAAAGACACTTTATTCCTGTTTTCCTACTCCTTCGGATGAGAGTATAAACCGAGGTCTAGTCTGTGTCGCATACATTCCATCACAACGGACTTTAAAGATCCTGACGCTCATGTCCTAGACGGGTGAGTGCCGGTGACAAGAACACACCCAGCATGCACCTAGGTCCTTCTCCCCCATCCCTGGCTGTCCAGGATTGTGCTCAGTTGTCCGGGCGTCAGACCATGCGCCCAAAGGCTGCGGGTGGGCGTCTCGGGCGGCTTGAGTTAGATCCTGTATCGGCCAGCGCCTTGAGCAGCTCTTGAGCTGGAAAAGCGCTATATAAGAACGATTAAATAAATAAATAAATAAATAAATAAATGTGATTCCAACTTGATTTGAATTTTTTTTAAAAATATAAAATTTTCCTTTTTGCTAATGTTGTTGTCTTACTATTCTATCCTATTTACTTATCTTACTAAGGAGGGTTACTGACCATGTTTCAAATGTATGTGGTAAGATTGAATTAAAGGTGGGGGGGGGAGGAGGAGGAGGGCGGCTTGTTATCTACGAGGTGTCGGATTCTTTTTGCAAATCGGGACAATAGAGACCAGTATTTTCACAGAATAAAAGAACCCCGCGGAGATAATACGTCATTTATTTATTTCTTCATTCTTATATAGCGCTTTTCCAGCTCAAGAGCTGCTCAAGGCGCTGGCCCATACAGAATCTAGCTCAAGCTACCCGAGGCGTCTACAGATAAGGTTTAATGTCCATATTTTTACCGCTCTTCGTCGGATTTGGACAAAAAGGGAGTAAATTGAAAACATACGTAGAAGGCGTTTAGTGTTTAATTATTATTTATTTATTCACTTTCATATATCGCGCTTTTCCAGCTTTAGTGCCGCTCAAGGCGTTGGCCAATACAGGATCTCACTTAAAGCGTCCACTTTTGCAGCCTTTGAGCGCATAGTCTGACGCCCAGGTGACTGAGCACAATCCTGGGTATCCGAGGATGGGGGAAAGGGACCTAGTGCGTGATGGGTGTACATGGGTAGCCGGCACTCCCAATAGTAAACAAATTTAAGTTGCAATACACAAGAAAATCCGCGCAGCTGATACGTTACAAGGAAGGAGTGCGTGCGCGGTCCATGTTTCATTAACAACCTTTTCTAATAATAATAATAATAATAATAATAATAATAATAATAATAATAATAATAATAATAATAACAGGCAATTTATACAGCGCTTTTCAAAATCACAAAGCGCTTTACACAAACAAATGTAAACACAACATGCGTACATTGGTCAATAACAGGCAACCACATAAACATCCCAACACCAAAAATAACTAACAACACTCACTCATGGCGCCTAAGAAAAGGCCTCTCTAAAAAGATGCGTTTTCAAGTTCATTTTAAAAGACGCTAGTGAAGGATTGTGACGGACGGACCGAGGTAGCGAGTTCCAGGTCTGAACGGAGAAGAAACTGAAAGCTCTACCACCGTGTTTCACCCTGTGGTATTCTGGTACACGGAACATCCTTTCATCTGCAGAGGAGCGGAGAGACCGAGAAGGAACATAGACAGTCAAAAGTTCGGAAAGATAGCTAGGAGCAGTTCCAGAGATGATGTGGTAGCAGAGACATGAGGTTTTATATTTAATTCGTTGTTCAACTGGGAGCCAGTGTAGCTCTTGAAAGAGAGGCGTGCAATGCTGTGATTTCCGTGGTTTGAAGATGAGTTTAGCTGCAGAGTTTGGATTTGCTGAAGAGGTCTAAGGACTTTCTGTGTGCAACCTACAAGGAGTGATAGTTTTCAAAATGGAGGACATCAGAAAATACGAATACGAATGCGAATTTATTTGTAATACTTATCACGATACACAAGGATATTTTTTGTGATGTACATCAGATATATGCACAAACAAAACAACAAAAAAGCATACTATAACTGGAATGCGTCGATATATAGAAAACGATACAATCAATCATTTACACAATATACAGCATAACGGCTCAACTCATAGGCTACATGGAAGGGTTGCCCATTTTTCACCTTCAGTGCAAAAAAGGATTGTCCATGTTTGAACAACACTTTTAGGCCAGGTTTGAGAGAAAAACCTGGAAGAAAATCTTTAGCACAATATGCAGGACAAAACTGCACAGCTCATACGCTACAAAGAAGGGTTGTGCATGTTTCACCTACAAAGCAGGATTGTCCATAGTTTCAACAGCTTTCTTTTGCTAGTTTTAAAAATCAGGGGCGTGAGAACATATTTCGATATGCAATTACACAAAACAACCTTGTGAACAATATACAGCAAAACTGCTCAGCTCATACGCTACAAAGGGTTGTCCATGTCTCAACAGACTTTTCAATCAGATAATTCTAGTTTTCAAACAATGCGGGGTGCGATAACATGCTTAGATAAGAAGCAATACAAAAATCTTGTTGCACAACACGCAACACAAACTGTCTAGCTCCTACGCTGCAAAGGAAGAGTTGTCCATGTTTTACCTTCAGCGCTTTCGGTGTGGTTGGAAAACGGGGTGTGTGTGTTACAGCGAGAGCATTCCTAGAACGCGTCGGATTCTTCGCTAATGAAGAGGACGCTCATAGCCTTCTCGCCATGACGGAGTGCAAACAATAAAACTGTCTAAGTAAACACATGACGCATGAACTGTTTGAAGAAAACACACACACACACACGCACGCACACACCTACACACACCCGCACACACCCACACGCACACAGCCACACACACACACACGCACGCACACACCCACCCACACCCACACACAACAGCTTTTAACGAGGTTGTGCTTACAGAATGTTTCGTAATTAGGTGCAAAAATATTATGTTGCAAACAAGTTCCAGATTATGAGAAAGAAGTCTTGTCAAAGAAAGACTAATTTATTTGTTGTATGCCTTATAATCAGTCAGTTTTGTAACACACAGCTAAAGGCTTACCTGTTTGTGAAAGTTGGACAAGAAAGATGTTTTGTATTGTGTTGTATCACAAGTATATCAACTAACAAGTTAGTATCTCTCTTCTATGTCTCTATCGACGTGCGCGTACAACCGGTTGCTTCCCTTTACATGCTTTGCGCTCCATAGAGCGTCGTCGGCCTGAAATAACCTTTTTAGAAACTTCAAAACCCAGGGGAATTATGGGTAGGGAAATCCTTTTCTGAAATGACGTCGGCCAAATCCTTCTTTAGTTTCTTTGCTCGAGCAAAGACAACCTCATAGGTATGGAGCACTTCGTCCATTATAACTCCATCGCTGATAATATAACTCCATCGTTGATAAAACTGCTGACAAGTTTCTGCCTTTGTTCACTACCAGAAATATGCAGTTCCTCTCCCAGCTTTCGTTTCATTTCAGCCAGCACATCTTCGCGAGAAATGGCGACCATGACGGTTACTTCCCTTGAACAGATTTCCCAGAATTCTCTATTCTATTTTTAGGTTTGGGATATCCCCGTCTCAGCTTGTGGCTAAAACCAAGGGCAACGGGACCACCGCACGTCGACTGGGGGCAATACGAGATACTAACTTGTTAGTTGATATACTTGTGGTTGTATTTATTGTATTGTATTGTATTGTATTAATAATAATAATAATAATAATAATAATAATAATAATAATAATAATAATAATAATAATAATAATAGTAATAATAATAATAATAATAATAATAATAATAATAATAATAATAATAATAATAATAATAATAATAATACGCGCTTTTCCCCAAATCAATCAGGCTCAAAGCGCGGCGATCTGTACCAACATACACTCTCACCTGTCTCATCCACTCTCAAACACACACACAACAAATTCACATCCATCACTCAAACAGGTGGTGTAAAGGCAGGGAGATTGCTATTGGAAGACGGAAAGAAAATCAATTTTTTGTTTTAGAAATTTGTATAGGCCTATTGACTGCGTCCAGTACCATTATTGAAGGGAGGGAGGAAACCGGAGTGCCCGGAGAAAACCCTCGGTGACCTCAATAGTCTCGTACCTAAGTCACATACGTTCGTCCCTTGCGGGAGGGAATCGAACCCGCGACCTTCGGCATAGGAAACCGGTGGCTAATCCACTGCGCAGGGATTGTTTTCCTTTAAACAAAGACAGGTGTCGCGTAGCTCAGTTGACAGTACATGTGTCAGCTGGTTTCCTATGCCGAAAGTCGCGGGTACACACCCCGTGTGGGGCGAATTTACGTGATTTAGGTACGAGACTTTTCAGGACACCGAGGGTTTTTTCCTGGTACTCCGGTTTCCTCTTTCCATTTAATAATGGTAGGCGTATTGGAGACAGTCACTCTAAAATTTAAATTGTTATTCAGACTTCTGTAATAGCGATCTCTTCAGGTCGCCGCGCTTTGAGTTCGACTGAAAAAAAAGACGTGATAGTACCGTGTATTATTATAATAATTATAATTGTTATTATTATTATTATTATTATTATTATTAGTAGTAGTAGTAGTAGTAGTAGTAGTAGTAGTAGTAGTAGTAGTAGTAGTATTAATATTAGTATTATTGTATTTTGCCCTGTGGGTCGGGCACTGAATAGAACAGACCCAAAGTTTCCCGGCGTGTCGTAAGAGGCGACTAACAAGGGTGATGTCAGCACGGCATAACTGGGTGAAAGTCTTCTACACAGAAGGCACCTGCCAGGACGGAGGAACCTCATGTTACTACAGGTTCAACGACCACGTGCTCGGGGCCAAGGCGAGCCACACTGTATTCGTGGATATCGGCTGTGGCCAACAGCCTGGAGAGGATTGGGCCCTGCCGGGTCTTTCTTGCCCAAGATAAATATAACCATTTACTCCATACCGGATCGGTCGTCGCCCGGGTCAACAAGGACCGCGCCTTCCGTTGGCCACCAGGACGGAGGTGATAAATGTGCTACTGATCGACAAATTAGCAGGATCGGCACCAGAAACAACATCATGATAGAAACCTGAAATGTCAGGACCCTAAAGGCGGAGGGAAAATTAGAAGAAGTGGCCCACGAGCTGGACCACTATCGATGAAACGTTTTAGGGATCAGCTGATGCCTACCAATTAATCAACAATGACATCAGAAAAAGCATGCGCACAGCAAAGGAGAACTGAATAAAATATCAATGCCAGGAAATAGAGAACAGCCTGTTCAAGAAGAACAGCACGAAGGCCTACCAGACTGTGAAGCGGCTGACAAGTGTTAAGCAGCCCAAGGTCTCCACGATCAAAAGCAAGTCTGGTTTATGCCTTACAGAAGAACAAGAAGTCTTGGACAGATGGACAGAGTACTACTCTGAACTTTACGACCACACACCAAACGGAGACCCCTCTGTCCTGAGAACAGAAAAGAAAACGAAATTTTCCCCATTCTCCGAGAAGAAGTTGAGGCAGCAGTGCAATCGCTGAAGAAGGGGAAGTCAGCGGGAGTGGACAACATACCCGCGGAAACGCTTGAAGCAGGAGGAGAAGCGATGATTGACGCACTCACTATTATCTATAACAAGATCTGGCAGAGTGGGGAGTGGCCTACATCATGGACCCAGTCGCTTGTCATCAATCTTCCCAAAAAAAGGTAACCTTCAGGAATGTGAAAATTATCGCACCATCAGCGCCATCAGCCATCCCAGCAAGGTCCTCCTCAAAATAATACTTAACAGGTTGAAACCCCAAGCTGAACAAATGATAGCTGAAGAACAAGCAGTATTCAGGTCATGGCGAAGTACCACTGAACATATTTTCAATCTCAGAATAATCTGCGAGAAATACCTACAGCACCAACAAGATCTATATCATGTGTTCGTAGATTTCAAAAAGGCATTTGACCGAGTCTATCATGCAGCTCTGTGGGCAACCAGGAGAGTGTACAACATCAGCCCTAAAATTGTTGAAATCATCAAAAGTCTGTATGACAAGTCTACCAGTGCAGTCCTCCTCAAAAGCGCCATCGGAAACTAGTTCAGAACAACAATTGGTGTGCGTCAGGGATGCCTACTCTCTTCAACACTCTTCAGCATCTTCTTAGAGCGCATTATGTCAGATGCTCTTGCAGATCACGAAGGCAGAGTCAGCATAGGGGGAAGAGCAATCTCTAACCATCATTTTGCGGATGGATTGGCTGGAGAGGAACAAGAACTTGAGCAGCTGGTCCAAAGGCTTGACACCACCTCCAGAGCTTATGGAATGGAAATAAGTACAGAGAAGACCAAAACGATGATCAACAACACCAATGGCATCAACATGGACATCAAAGTCCAAGGCCAATCCCTCAACACAGTCCCTAGCTTCAAATATTTAGGAGCCATTTTATCAGACAATGGGTCTCGACAGGAAGTCCTCTCCAGGATCTCACAAACAACTGCTGCCCTGGCGAGGTTGAAGCCAATTTGGAAAGACAGGACCATTAGTCTACATTCCAAGGTAAGACTGCTGCGCCCCCTTTTCATCTCCATCTTCCTATATGCTTGCGAAACATTGACCCTCACAGCAGATCTCCAACGAAGAATACAAAGCATTGAGATGAGGTGCTACAGAAGACTTCTGGGCATTTCCTAATATCACATCACCAACGACGAAGTCCAACAGACCATCACACCCGCCATACGACAACACGATGACCTGCTCACAGTGGTGAAGAAACGGAAACTCCGATGGTATGGCCACGTCACCAGAGCATCAGGCCTTGCAAAGACCATCCTGCAAGGCACTGTGCAAGGATGTAGAAGAAGAGGGAGACCGAAAAAGAGGTGGGAGGACAACATTCGAGAATGGACTGGTTTGACACTGAGTGAAACCATCAGGGTTGCTGAGGACAAGGAAAGATGGAGTACGCTGGTTAAACGATCATCTGTGGTGCTCCTACGTAAACGAACTCCGAGTTACGGGATAGGATAGGATAAGATAGGATTATTGTATTCTTGTTTTTGGTCTTCATTATGTTGTACTTATGTCTTGTTGAGAGAGAGAAAATGAAAGAGAGAGAGAGAGAAAGTGGCAAGTGTATGTGGGATAGGGTGGCGTGGGTGTGTGAGTGAGTGCGTGCATGCGTTCGAGTGAGAGTGTTTGCGGTTGTGTGTAAGACGCATGGATTTAAGACTATTGAATTGTTTATTTTTGTGTGTGTACGTTGTGCGTTTATTAAATAAGCTTATTATGTAGTTTAGTACACGGAGACTTTTTGTTTTAACACCATTGTACTTAAAAGAGTATTTTTCGTAATATATTAACTTAAGGTCAAACAAATTCGTGTTTAAAAAAAAAACAGTGAAAAATAATGTAAAAGATATCTTGCGAAAAACATATTTTAATATTTGTGTTGTAAGCTTACTCCAACTAGTTGGACTTACATGTACAGTATAGAGGATTGAGCTCTTTTGTTTATTTATTTGTTTGTTTGTTTGTTTTTAATACGGAGCAACAATAACATATATCATTAACAATAAGTGCCGATTTTGCAGGAAACACGTATTGCCAAAGAGGTGTTATTTGTATACGGAGTAAGAATAAAATAATGATGTTGTGAACAAAGTGCAGATTAGGTGAAAAGAGATCTTGCGAAAGATTCACAGAGGGATAAGGTTCCATTGCCTTTAGCATTGCTCAAGGTTTTTATGATCCACAGCAGAGATAGCATTAGCGGCAGCTTGCAAAAATCTCATTAGCAGCACTAGTAAAGCTTCAACATCATCATCATCATCATCATCATCATCATCATCATCATCATCATCATCATCATCATCATCATCATCATCATCATCATCATCGTCTTCGTTGTCGTTATCTTCGTCACCATCAAACAGCATCAGCATTGACATTATCACCGTTAAACAGCATGCTTCAACAACTACATCATCAGTGTTAGCAGCAACATCAGCAGCAGCAGCAACAGCAGCAGCAGCAGCATCGAAGGGCAATACAAACTCAATTCCCCCTTCTTTTTCTTTATACAACAGTAGCAGACGCGTGGCATTTCTTTCTTCAGAAGCATTCTTTCGACAGAAATAAATGTCAAATGACGACAAAGAGAGCAAGAATGTAGAAGGAAGCAAAGCTGCGTGCTGAAAGAAGACGGTTTACCAGAAAGAAAGCACACGCCATGCGACAAAAAAGGGAAGAAGAAGAAGAAGAAGAAGATTTAACAGAAGGGCGCAAAAGCCAGAAGACGGAAGATGGAGTAAAATACGTTAGCTCCAAATCGAAGGACGAGCAAGACATTAATAATGATCGCGCAGTTGGTTCAGCGGTATGGCGGCAAAACAAGTTAAACCATTGAAAGTGATGTGATGACATTGCAGGGAGTAAGTTCGAAGGGTTAGACGGTTGACGGTTCTGGAGAGGCAGAACAAAAATAACACGACCCTGATGCGCAAGCAAGAGCCCTCTACTCTTTCGACTTTTAAATATCCTGACCCTCCTGTTCTTCATGAGGGGTGAGTGCCCAGAGACATAATTACACCCAGCAAGCACTATAGGTCTCTGATTCTCGGCCACCGCATCCCGGTCTCCCCAGGATGGTGCTCAGTTGTCTGGGGCGTCGTTGCGACTCTGGCAGCGAGTTGGCGCTTCCGACGCCTTGATTTAGATCCAGGAAACGTCTCCAAGCACTAGGCTTATATATTTTGAGAGATGCGTGCGCATTAGAAATTCGTGTATTCTTCTTCTTCTTCTTCTTCTTCTTCTTCTTCTTCTTCTTCTTCTTCTTCTTCTTCTTATTATTATTATTATTATTATTATTATTATTATTATTATTATTATTATTATTATTATACCTATACTATCCTTCAACTCAGCTTTAACAGATGCCGCCACTGAGACCCTTGGCAAACACCGGCCAAATAAGAAGCCGTGGATCACACCTGAACTTTTGGACCTGTGTGATAATTGAAGGGAGATGAAAAAGAAAAAGAACACCTCACAGGGAGCTGATGCATACCGAAAAATCAACAAGGACATCCGAAAAAGCATGCGTTTAGTACAAAAAGGAGAACTGGATAGAAGATCAATGCCAGGAAATTGAGAACAGTCTGAACAAGAACAACAGAACCAAGGCCTACCAGACTGTGAAGCGGCTGACAAGCGTTAAACAGCCAAAGGACTCCACGATCCAAAGCAAGTCTGGCATATGCCTTTCATAAGAACGAGGAGTCTTGGATAGATGGACAGAGTACTGCTCTGACCTTTACAACCACACACCAAACGGAGACCCATCAGTTCTAATATGTCCCGAGAACAGAGAAGAAAAAGAAATTCTCCCAATTCTCCGAGAAGAAGTTGAGGCAGCAGCGCAGTCGCAGAAAAGAGGGAAGTCAGCGGGAGTGGACAACATACCCGCGGAACTGCTTCAAGCAGGAGGAGAAGCGATGACTGACGCCCTCAACATTATATGCAACAAGATCTGGCAAAGTGGGAGGTGGCCTACACCATGGACCCAGTCGCTTATCATCACTCTTCCCAAAAAAGGTAACCTTCAAGAGTGTGAAAATTACCGCACCATCAGCCTCATCAGCCATCCCAGCAAGGTCCTCCTGAAAATAATACTCAACAGGTTGAAACCTCAAGCTGATCAAATCATAGCTGAAGAACAAGCAGGATTCAGGGCAGGGCGAAGTACCAATGAACAGATTTTCAAACTCAGAATAATCTGTGAGAAATACCTACAGCACCAACAACATCTATATCATGTGTTCGTAGACTTCAAGAAGAGGTTTGATCGAGTCTGGCATGCAGCTCTGTGGGCAACCAAGAGAGTGTACAACATCAGCCCTAAAATTATTGAAGTCATCAAAATAAAAGCATGTATGGCAAGGCTACCAGTGCAGTCCTACGTAAAGTGCCATCAGAAACTGCTTCAGAACAACAATCGGAACAAGACCTTGAACAGCTGGTACAGAGGCTTGACACCACCTCCAGAGGCCATGGAATGGAAATAGATGCAGAAAAGGTCCAAATGATGACCAATATTACCACTGGCATCAACACGGACATCAAAGTCTAAGGCCAATGCCTCAACACAGTGCATAGCTTCAAATATTTAGGAGCCATTGTATCAGACAATGGGCCCCGACAGGAAGTCCTATCCAGGATCGACAAACAAGTGCTGCCCTGGCAAGGTTGAAGCCCATTTGGAAAGACAGGACCATCAGTCTACATTCCATGGTAAGGCTGCTGCGCTCTCTTGTCATCTTTATCTTCCTATAAGCTTGCAAACATGGACCCTCACAGCAGATCTTCAACGAAGAATACAAAGCATGGAGATGAGGTGATACAGAAGACTTCTGCGCATTTCCTATACCCAACACATCACCAAAGTCCAACAGACCATCACACAAGCCATTGGACCACACGATGACCTTCTCACAGTGGTGAAGAAACGGAGATCCCGATGGTATGGCCACGTCACCAGATCATCGGACCTTGCAAAACCATCATGCAAGGCACAGTGCAAGGAGGTAGAAGAAGAGGGAGACCGAAAAAGAGGTGGGAGTACAACATTTGAGAATGGACTGGCTTGACATTGGGCGCTGCCATGAGGGTTGCTGAGGACATAGAAAGATGGAGCATGCTGGTTAAACGATCATCTGTGGTGTCCCAACGACATCCGAGTTACGGGTTCAGGAAAGGACAGGAAGGATCCTATCCTTTCCTATTTCGTAGCTCGAAAGTCGTTGGGGGCACTACAGATGATCGTTTAACCAGCGTATTCCATCTTTCTCTGTCCTCACCAATCGTCAAGGTTTCGCTCAGTGTCCAGCCAGACCATTCTCAAAAGTTGTCCTCCCACCTCTTCTTCTGCCTATTTGCACCGTGCCTTGCAGGATGCTCTTTGCAAGGCCTGATGATCTGGTGACGTGGCCATACCATCGGAGTTTTGTTTCTTTACCACTGTGAGCAGGTCATTGTGTTGTCCAATGGCTTGTCTGATGGTCTGTCGGATTTCTTCGTTGGTGATGTGCTGGGTATAGGAAATGCCCAGAAGTCTTCTTTAGCACCTCATCTCCATGTGGTCCTGATTCGGCTCTTGGCAGTCCGCTGGACCCTACATTATAAGCATTGAATATGAAATCAAATCAAATCTCATCTCCATGCTTTGTATTCTTCGTTCTAGATCTGCTGTGAGAGTCCATGTTTCACAACAGTATAGGAAGATGGAGATTACAAGGGAGCGCAGCAACCTTACCTTGTTTTGTTGTTGTTGTTGTTGTTATTCTTATTATTATTATTCTAATTATTATTATTATTTTTTTTTACAATTATTATAATTATTATTATCGTCCAGCGCCTCGAGCGTCTTTTGAGCTGAAACAGAACTATGGAACAATAAACGGTTCTTGTGACACCCGCCGAAAAAAACAAAAACGGCGGGAATCCAGGTCCAGAGATCCAGATAAAATAAATATTATAAAGGATGAGAAAGTGAGCAAGGAGAGCATTCACCCTCCCTCTCCCTCATCACCCCCCGCCTTTCGAAAAAAATGCAATTAAATTTTAAAAAATAAAATAAAATAATAGTAACGAAAATCGAAAACAAAATGATTTTAAATACAATCCATCACACAGCATGAGCAAAGCTCACAAGCATTTTTTTTTTGGGGGGTGGGGGGGGGGGGGGGGGGGGGGCAAGAGTCGATCCTGGCAAAGCACTGGGCCGGCTAAAATGTACAGATATGTGACAGGCTTATCTGCCTGAAATGATGCGCTTGATATGAGAGGGTGTGGCACCAGCCATCAGTTGTTAGATGGAGAACGACAAAATGTGACAGAGCGTGAGAGAGAGATAAAAGCGCGCATGCTGAGCATGGACTCCGAAAAGAGCAAGACGAGAGTCGAGACACTGAATTTATAGGCTTACACAATGTCGGTGACAGAAGAAACGAGTTAGAGGTTCGCAGAAAAAGTAAAAAATAAAGTTACCTGATGGTCATGGGTGATCAAAAGAATGTTACCCCGGCTACTAAACGCAAGAAAAATGTGAGCGAACGACCATAAAAGCAGCAACAGCTTATCAGGTGACAAGCCTAACGGGCGTCCATATTTTTTTTTCTTCCGCACCACTCTCCTGTAGATCACGGCTGGCTAGTATAACACCTTTCGTCTAGTTTACCCTTAATCGTGTACTGTCTGGTCATTATTATGGGCAAACTAAATGTCAGTTTTCATTCTGTGGGAAAGTTGTTTTAGTTGTTGTATTATGCTTTTTATAGAAGGCGAAATAAAGGAAGAATGAAGGAATGAACATTGGAATTTGAATTAACCTCCACGCTCACCATTCGCGATAATTGTAGCAAACGGGGGTGACCGTACCAAAAACAAAATGAGTATAAGGGACCTAAATTAACACTGAACCACCAGAGCAATCATACTGCTAAGGGCAGTTGAGTAAAACATTGGCCACTTTTATGTTGCCGACGGTAAGATTGGAACCTGGTTTACCAGGCAAACGTTCTATTTCCCAGCCACATTACATTACATAATTGTTGCTTTAGGTCCAGCGGACTCTTCCGAGCCAAATCAGGACCGGACAACCCCCAATCCGCATAAAAGATCTGCTGAAACAACCCTAGTGGGAAAACTGAATGCCCTCCACCAGCCAGTCACTTTACAATAAAGACATACCACGCAGGGGACGGCTGAGGCTTCACCCCAACTTATCGAACCCCCGTTTACAAAAACAAAATAGAATACAAACATCATTATAAATTATCAACAAAACACATACATATAAAATGCCTATATTGCTAAATAATAACATCATAGGAAGCCCCAGTGACCACCCGGCAGAAAGCGTCCAATACTCCCAAGCTGATCCAACAGACCTCATACACAAACAAGGAGTCTTGTCCAGGAAGAGTTTTCAAGAAAAAAGGTAGGTCATTGATCTAGCGAAGAAGAAGATAGTATAGCAGAGTGATAGGACAGAGCAGGAATGGGAAAGAGCAAATGAGGAAGACAGCGACAGTGGGAATTTAAAGCACTAAATTTCCAGAAAGTGGGGATACTATTTATACTGAAACCCCCGGCACTCCAACGGGGGTACTGTTGCCGCAGTGAATCGGTCATGCCTATAAAGGAAAGACAGGTTTTCAACTGGGGCTTTCACTTTTCCCTTTATAGGTTAGAACAATCTACAGTGGCAAGATTGCTCATGACCCCAAGGGGTAAGATGGATTATGCTGGTTAAACGATCATCTGTGGTGCCCCTACGACCTCCGGGTTACGGGACAGGATAGGATAGGATAGGATAATAATAATAATAATAATAATAATAATAATAATAATAATAATAATAATAGTAATAATAAAAACAAACACAATAATAATAATCGTAATCATAAGAGTAATAATAATAATAATAATAATAATAATAATAATAATAATAATAATAATAATAATAATAATAATAATAATAATAATTATTACTATTATTATTATAATTATAATAACAATACAACAAATAAAAATAATACAACAGCAGCACCATAAGACAAATAATATATGGTAACAATGATAACAATAATAATAACAATACTACTACAACTAATAATAACAGGATGGATACAAAACCAAGCTTCAGGATGATCTAGGGGAACAAATTTAGTGAGGATAACGGTCAACAAGAACGACAATAGAACCGAATTAACTCATTGATCCCCACGTGGGGGTGCCGGGGGTTTCAGTATACATAGTATCCCCACTTTCTGGAAATTTAGTGCTTTAAATTCCCACTGTCGCTGTCTTTCTCCTGTGTTCTTTCTCATTCCTACTCTGTTCTATTAATATCATATGCTATCTTCTTCTTCGCCAGACCAGTCACCTACCTTTTTTCTTGAAAACTCTTCGGGAACAAATCTCATTTGTGTGTGAGGTCTGTTGGATCAGCTTGGGAATATTGGACGCTTTCTGACAGGTGGCTTCCTAAGATGTTATTATTTAGCAATGTAGGCATTTTCTATGTATGTTGTTTTGTTATTTTATAATGATATTTGTATTCTATTTTGTTTGTGTAAACGGGGGTTCGATTAATTAGAGTATAGCCTCAGCGTCCCCTGCGTGGGATGTCTTTATTGCAAAGTGACCGGCTGGTGGAGTGCATTCAGTGTTACCACTAGGGTTGTTTCAGCAGATCTTTTATGCGAATCAGGGGTGAGTCCTCTTTTAGCAAAGTTGTGGTCTTGATTTTTGGGTCCTGATTTGGCTCGGAAGAGTCCGCTGGACCTAAAACAATAACCAACTAATGTAATGTAATTAATTGATAAAATCTCTGGTCACAGTTGAGTAAAAAAAAACACATTCTCACATATTTATTTGCAGCAGATATGGATAAACGCACAAAAGCAAAGTGCCTCCTTTATTACAAGGGTGAACATTTTTATCGCTGGAGCATGTTGTTTGCCAGTCGGATGGCTGTTGGTAGATATGAACTCTTGAAGCGCGTCGTGCGACACTTCATAGATAGGAAGTGCCCCTCGCTGCGCCAGGAGACACAGGCAGTAACTGCCTCATGCAGGGGATGCGCCTTCCTCTTGCGGATGCGACGCAGCTTGGTGATGGAAGTGCGTTCGTGGACGCCAGCCAGCGACTGCACATCCCTCCCCATCAGCCGGGAGGCCTGGATGGCGATTTTCTCCAGTTACATGTACATGATAACTCCAGTCTTGACATCTACAATCTATAAGTCTTTGTTTAAAATCGCTCCAAAATCTTTTTATATCTTGCACACCTTGATTCAACCACACAAATCCATATCCATACTGAAAAAGACACTTCGTACATTAGATGCCCACGTAATTTTCCCCCTATCGTCTAAATGACGCTAAATTACATATGACTTTATAGGAAGTCTATGAGCGTCCATACGTGTCAACTTTAGCCAGTACAGTATACAATTAACAATAGCATTAATCTGAATAGAGTAACGATTTAAATCACCATACACTGCATCATTTGGAGTACGGATATCAACACCTAGGAACTTTTTGAGTGCACGTAGATAACTTTTTCACAATGTATCGCAGCTTTGTCCAAACCCCAAATTTCTGACCCATACGATGCATTGGTTGTATTTGAGAGTCAAACAACTTAAAAAATAAATCAACAGAGAACACATTCAAACTGTACAATTTCTTTGAGAGACATAATAAGGCACCATTAGCTTTACTGCTCAAATCTTTACAAATGCCAGAAAAGCTCAGTCTTGTAGACAAATAAATCCCTAAGTATCTTTACATATTCACTACTAACATAGGATGTCCATCAAAACACCATCTCTCTCGGCCGCCCAAGAATCCCCCTTTTCTAAATAAAACTATGTTACTTTTTTCCTTATTGACCTTAAGTCCAATTACCCACTGGTGCAAACTATTCAGCTGATTTTGTAAACCAACAACTGTTACCGAGAGGAGAACAACATCATCAGCAAGTAACAAAATAAATAGTTCCAGAGTGTCCAACAAAACATTTACACCATGCCTTCCATTTTGTACAACCTTAAGTGCAAGGTCATTGATATATAAAGAAAATAAAACCGGGCTGATCACATCCCCTTGTTTAACGCCAACTGAACAATTAATAATGTCAGTCAACTTTTCACCACATCTTACTCTTGCTCTAACAATATTGTACATACTTTTATACACCGAAACAGTTTAGCAGTAATCTCACATTTCATCCGTGTGCCTTTACACCTGTAATATAACTTCTTAGATCGAGAGGGGTTTAAAAACATGTATGAATGTGATGCAACTTTTTTGTGTTTTCTTTTTAAAACATTGTATCTCTGGTAAGCTGTTTCCTCTCCCCCCACCCCCACCTCCATCCCCTTCAACTCACACGTCCCTATAACGCACAGTCAGCAAATTTCACCCCAAACTTTTAATACTGACTGATCTTGTTTTCCTTTAAAAGAAAACATGACCAGAATAGCAGAAGAGAAAGCGTTTACAAAGAATGAGCATATCAATGTTCTTCCAGCTCTATGTTCTCCCAAGTCAAAGTTAACTCAGGTTAATGTTCCCTCAGATCTTATATGTACGCCCAGGCCTTTGTCCCTTTATTTTAACCCTTTAGCTGGTTGCCACAACAAACGTCGCGCTATATAATTCATTTGGTTCCAATGATCGCAGTTGTTTTTCTTTTACCATTATCTGAAAACGAATGGCTTTATTTTCATTACTACAGTACATTCTGTCACAGAAGGCTAGTTCGGATCCAGCACTAAGGCTTCACGCCTCAAATAGTTCATCTTGCTGTAGCCTATGTAACTTAAAGTCGATGTCTAGTAGACGACAGAAGGTAAAGGTTTGGTCTAAGCATTGTAAGCTAACTCTCGCAAGGGTAGGCAGTGGCCTCATCCCGCTGACCCATATCCGCCACCCCCGTTAGAGGGCGCTCAGGTATCTCACGAGATTTCGCGGCTTAAGCTGACCACAGGCTAGGTAGAGTCATTCTTTGTCTGAATCTCAACCGAGAAGGAAGCACACGCTGAAATCGCTCTCTGAAGACTGAGCAGGTGACGGTTGAAATTCATTCATTGCAGTATAGCCAAAGCCTGACATTGTCAAAAAGGTAAATGATCAATCTTTTGTTTCATCGTGATTTATTGCTCATATTGTTGGATTATGCTTGTGAAGTCTTGCCATGTTTTATAATTGTGAAAGTTTGTAAAACTTTGCTTGACCACGTGGCTGACCCGTGACCGGTTTTCAAAACCATGAGGTAGCCACTACTGTCCAACTGTTGTTTCTCCTATGTGTATTATTGCAGACCAGTGGCTGTACTGGAGAATGTGTATGTTATTAATTACTTCTCCCATTGTTTAATTTAGCCATGATATGTATATGTATAGGGATTATGTTGGATATTCCAGTGGATCACGGATGTAGAAGATTGTTCGTCAATTGTTTGTATAAGCGGACGCGATCACTGAGGGCTGTTTCTGCCACCAGTGAGACGCTCTGCACACCCTTTGTAAACAAGGCGTTACAGAAACTCGTCTTATGTTTTGCAGACGAGCAGGCTTGTTGGTCTGATGCAGGAGATAGACCACTGAGAGTCAACCCTGACATTCGGCCTGCAGTGGAGCATCGAGCACTGAGCTCCAATAGCCCAACAGTCAACCAACAAGGAGGAGACACCATCATCACACCTCAACGAATCAGTTAAGTGACACCGAAACCGTGCATACACACTGATCTAGAAGGACTGTGCGGTAGTCCACTCTCCTGAAAACGAACATTAGGCCAACCAGAACAAATAATCCAATGATGAGACAGTAACAAATATCGAGAACAGTAGCAGCATAGACCCATCAAGGAGCGAACGATCTCGAAGTGAATTTGGACTGTTAAGTTAATCCGATTATATTACGATTTGGACATTTAAGTTAGTATAGTTGTTTAGAGAATTATGTTTAGAGCAGAGGAAATAAATGTGTGATATTTACTGTTAACAAGTGGCTGGACTACCTATGTTTCATAGCCGTGTGAGAGCTAGTGTGTCAGTGAATCTTATACCATTTTCTCCCTATCCCTATAACCCTATCCGCACACAGACCGGGCTAAACATATTAATGTATAAAGATTAGTCATAGGGTGATTACATCAGCCGATCCCCGCAGACGAAAGACAAGTGGGTAATAGCATTCCATTGTGCAGAGCCCAGTAATAATAAACCCACCGTCACGCATTCAACGAAGACGACCCTGAACATGGATTGTAACGTTTTATGCATCGTTTTATACATCGTTTTCAAATAATTGAATTGAGAACCACTTCTGTTCTAAATGAATGCTAGGTTATCATACCAAGGCAAGAGTGCGTGCCCAGGTCTAAGTAAGTACGTCCAGGTCATTGTCCCTTAAGGTCTATATTCGCCCTTTTTGACCTACATGTACGTTTCCCCATGCCTTTGTTCTTGTGAAACAGTAATTGGGGGTTAGTATACTAACATAATAGCTATAATAGTTATTTTTAAAAAACAAAGGCCAATCTGAACGTCTCTAATCTTGAGTTGGTTGGTTACTGGCTAATCCTGACCCTTAACCTAACCTATCTATAGAGCATAGTCTATGGTATTACAGAAGATGGCGATACAAGAAGGCGGAAGGCCACAGTGGAATTTTAACACACCAATTTCAAATGTTCTTTATTCCATAATAATCATAACAATAATATAAAATAATAATAATAATAATAATAATAATAATAATAACAACAACAACAACAACAACAACAACAACAACAACAACAACAACAACAACAACAACAACAATAATAATAATAATAAGAAGAAGAAGAAGAAGAAGAAGAAGAAGAAGAAGAAGAAGAATAGGATGATGTCAGGCGCTTTTTCTTCAATCGAACCCAAAGCACAGCTAAAGAGCTCACTATTACAGAAGTCGAAAGTGAATTCAAGTTTTATTTTTGAAATGTAGATTGACTGAATCCCATTATGGACGGGAGGGAGAAAACCAGAGAGTACTCGGAAACAAATTCTCAGAGTCCTGAAAAATCTCGTACCAAAGTCACGTAGGTTCATCCCATGCGGGGTTCGAACCTGCGACGTTCGGCATAGGAAACCAGCTCGCTATCAACTGTGTTACCACGCCACCGCATGTAGATTGGTTTGGAGGTAGGGAAGGAAGACAAAAGCAGTTAATACAGATTTGTTGTATAATGTACACACCAGCTCAATGCCTATGTGAGCAGCACTGTTTAGTGCCTCCGCATTTTTTTTTTTATCAGTTTATAGTCCCCTCTCTTCCCGATAAGGATTTTCAGAGAGGAGACTCTGATTTTGCTTGCTGCGAGCTATTTATAGCTTGCCTGCACCCTCCCTTCCAGTGAAAGGAAAGGAAATGAAGCATCGGCGAAGCTATTTATAGCTAGCCTGGCTGACCTAACCTCAAAACTAAAAAGCTAGGTCAGCCAGGCTAGCTATAAATAGCTTCGCCGATGCTTCCTATGACTGGGGGAATGACCTGGAGCCCACAGACGTAAAACTCCTTTACAATAGAAGACCTAGATACGGGATAACCATATAGACCTTGGGGACCACGGTCGCCCATGGAAGAACACCGGTCTGACCTCAGTTTAGACGTGTGAGCGAATGTTTGGGATTGTTTAAATGAAGTTAGGCTTTTTGAGCTCATTGTCTGGGGAAATCCGGACTAAGTATACCATTGACTTCATTTGCATAACTGTCTGGGACGGAGTCGGCGTAATTGTGTTTCCCTTAACTGTCTGCGATAAACGATTTAAAGTATCGCAATAGAAAGTTTTTTTTAGGACGAAAAGGAAGAAAAGTCAAATCATGAAAGCGTTGTAAACATTTAAAATCTTTTATTTTTGTCGTGGTTAATCTCCAGTGCGTATTTAATTGTAATGAATCTACTTTTAACATAACATTACTTTAATGTTAAATTTATTTGCACCGATTGGACTCAATTGCGGCACATTATCATATAGTTTTATATAGTTCTGAAATGGATTAACAGTTTTCACAATAAGGGCGAAAGGGCAATCTACGAAGGCTTAATAAGAAAACATGTTGCCAGTTATTTTACAGGGTCAAATTATTTCCTCTGCTTCATTGCTTAACAGGCGGTGGAGGTATTAGTTCAATTTTAAATATCTGGACATCGTTTTACGGTTAGCTTATACACTTTAACCGACAGACCTACACTAGTAGGTAGACTACAATATGGGTCAAGGCTGAGAAATCGTGTCTAATGAAAGTAGCTCTTGGTATTTTTAAACTGTAGAAAGGGGCGCACTTGCAGCCAGCAAAATGTTTTTGATGAATTTCGAGATTATGCTTATGAAACGTTTTTTGTCTGGGCAGAACGGCCAACGCTGAAATCAGCGATGACAGTCAGACTATTAAGTTGTTTACTACAGCTTGAAAGACAGAGTGAAAGACAAACAAACAAAGAAGACAAATTATGACACACATCTAAAACAGCCAAACACAAAGACTGAGACATGCCTTCAAAAAGACAAACACAAACACGGAACAGAAACAAACAAACAAACAACAAAAGAGAAGACAGGCTATACAATACAATACAAGATTATTGCTTTAGGTCCAGCGGACTCTTCCGAGCCAAAAGACAGGCTATGATAGGACAAACAGCACACACACATATATATATACACACACATACACGCACACCTATACACACACCCACCCACCCACACACGCACAAACACACACACATCGAAAGTCAAACTTCTACATAGAATAGAAAATCTTTGTTTTTAGACAGACAGATAACTAAAACTAAATAAAGACCAAGGCAAAACATATACTATATATGACATGAACAGCCAACAGAAGAGGACAGAATGACATACAAGCCAGACATAGAGGCAAGACACCCCCCCCCCTTCTCCCCAAAACAAAACAAAACAACAACAAAAAACTAACAGATAAAACAAACTAAAACTATGAAAAGGAATAAAAGCTGTGACACAAAGAAGTTGAAAAAGCATGGAAAGCCATGCTTGCCATTGTAAGACGTCTCGAACATCGCCATGCGCAACACACACAACTACGTCCAATCACTCTGCTGTCCTCTACCGAGGTGATGTATTGCTGAATAACCTCCCTCTTGTAGACGTTCTGACGCTAGCGACTCTTCTGTCTGAGAGGTCAGAAAAAGCCAAGGATGGCTGCCAGTCGGATAAGTGGTGCCGACGCATTCGTCGACTTTAGTCTTCTCTCTCTCTCTCTCTCTCTCTCTCTCTCTCTCTCTCTCTCTCTCTCTCTCTCTCTCTCTCTCTCTCTCTCTCTCTCTCTCTCCCTCTCTCTCTCTCGCCCTCGAGGCTGTGTCTATATTAAGGGTATTAAAGTGTGATACACTAATTAGTAGGAGTTAGGGAAAGGATCAAGCCTATGCAATATCGCTATCGTTTCTGCCTTGGGTGCAGACAGGATCGGGCTAAAGCTCTGCACCCGTAGCCATCGCTACTCCAGCTTGAGATGTAGGCAATACGAAGAAGAAGAAGAAGAAGAAGAAGAATTAAGGTTCCGTGTAAATATTGTGTTTGTTCTGTCTTCGTCCATTTCCGTGTACTGTTGCCAAAAAGGCTTCGTTTTTAAACTGGAATAAAGATTCGTTGACTTCCTGGAAGAAGAAGAAGAAGAAGAAGAAGAAGAAGAAGAAGAAGAAGAAGAAGAAGAAGAAGAAGAAGAAGAAGAAGAAGAAGAAGAAGAAGAAGAAGAAGAAGAAGAAGAAAACGAAGAATGAATGAATGAATGAATGAATGAAGAAGAAGAAGAAGAAGAAGAAGAAGAAGAAGAAGAAGAAGAAGAAGAAGAAGAAGAAGAAGAAGAAGAAGAAATGAATGAATAAATGATTAAATGAATGAAGAAGAAGAAGAAGAAGAAGAAGAAGAAGAAGAAGAAGAAGAAGAAGAAGAAGAAGAAGAAGAAAAAAGGAAAGAAAGAAAGAAAGAAAGAAAGAAAGAAAGAAAATAAGAAAATAAGAAATGATGAAAGAAAGGAAAGAAAAAAAGGAAAGAGAAAATAAAAATGGTAGAAAGTAATATGCAAAGATACAATAAAAGAAAAAAAAACAACAACTGAAAATCGAAGTTGTCTAGAAGGTATATACATTTCAAAAAGGTCAGCAATTTATTGAGGGGCAGTGAAGTTGAGGATATCAAATATCATCACGCAGACTACTGTCATAAATCTACCACACACACAACCCATTTGATAAGGCTTCAAATTTTGTTTTAAAATGTATGTGAGCTATATACATGTTCATCCATTGATTGTTGGCATTATGTATTATAGGGTTAGGGTGGTTCAATAGCGCAGTGACTTTGGGCACACGGTAGGTTATGTTTCGTGAAGCAACCTCGGGACCGGTTAGCACTTGGATGGGTGATCAGGCTTGGAAGGCAACCATCGAACGACAACAAATAATGAAACAAGCACCCAACACACCCTAGTCCATCCAGCTGTGAATGGGTACCTGCTCTCCTTAGAATCGGAAAGGGTAACGCAAGGCGCGAGGGAGAGGAAGATGGGCACCGCCGTCATTAAGCTGCCCCCGAGAAAAGAGTGGTATCAAACGCCTCTCTCTCCCCAAAGACCGGGAACACCTTTACCACCAGACCCTTTTCCCCAAAAAAAATAAAAATTAGCTTAGAGCGATTTTTCAGGCTCTCTTTCATTCACGGCTATAGAGATTTGAAGCACAGTTATGTACATGACATGAGGATGGAGGAAGAAACTGTCTGGATAGGCGATTACATTTTACTGCTGCAGTTCTGTTGAAGCCTTTTCTCAGTTTGCCTATGTGCTCAGCACGCCTCACCATCCTAAAAGAAACTCGTCTCACATTATGCCGCGTCATAAATCCGTGACGTCGTTGTGTATACGTTATGTTGTGTGTGTGTGTGCGTGTGTGGGTGTATGTGTGTGTGTGTGTGTGTGTAGGTGTGTGTGTGTGTGTGTGTGTGTGTGTGTGTAGGTGGCTAGGTAGAAACGACGTTACTCTGACATACACTTGAAACTCTACGTACTTTCTTTTGACGGCCCCGTTATTTTGACGTCAAAATAGTGTTCCATTAGGGTTAGGGCTATGTTAGGTTTAGGGTTACGTTAAGGGTTAGGAAAAGGGATAGCTTCAAAATTTTGAAAATGTCAAAATAATGTCAAGAAAATGAAAAGTGTGTCAAAATAATCCCAGTTTTTTTCACAACAGTCATCAGAATGTCGTTTTTACAAACTATCAACCACTTTTTGAAACAGTGCGGCACTATATATATAGTCTCTCTAAACTCGAGAGAGCGTCCGAACGTTCGAGCACGACACAATTTCAACCAACCAGAACAAACCTCGTCATCACCGTCTCACGTCATACAACCATATTTAGAATGGAAGCTTCTCAAGTTACCACTAGAATTATCCATACGCTTCGATCGATAGTAAACAATCAACTCTAGAAAATTCTCAAATAATATCGACCAACTAAAATTACCAACGTTATTCAAATCTTCTTCTAATAACAACGCAAAATCAAATCAAGGATAAATACACTCTATTATTGCATGCTTTGCAAAATAAAACGATCTGATCTATCGCGCACGTCCCATTCGCGAAGCCGCGCTAGTCTCAACGTAACACTGTGATAATATGCAGTGAGAAAGGCAATATCTAGTCTATGCATCTTAGAGAAATGACATGTTCAATATTGGAATAAATATGATAGTAAGTGTGCTGTGCGAGAACTTGAAAGCAATGTCCAGTCTATGTGCCTTACAATTAGTAATGAAACGCGAATATGTTGTGTTATATAATCATGTATGCATAATGTGCTAATACGTTTCCTTAGCTCTTTTCCATGAACTCTCAATTTTTATGTCGGATTGCAGACCATGTATCGAATTTCTCAGTTTGAGATCAATAAAGTTATTATTATTATTATTATTATTAGTAGTAGTAGTAGTAGTAGTAGTAGTAGTAGTAGTAGTAGTAGTAGTAGTAGAAGTATATATTCACAACAGTAACTGTATACAACATATTACAAATATAAAAGCAATCTGGAAAAATAAACCCATAACTTGGTTTGAATGGCACCTTTATTGGTGTATTTTTGATAGGTGTAAGGATGTTTGAAGGCCAAATACTTATTGATCCGCTGTTGAAAACGTCATCTTTTGTCACTTTAGTGGTTCAAAAATGTCATGTTGTACAATGAATTCTTTTTTTTTAAAGCATTTGTTGTCACATTAGCTTGCATATGTTCCTTGTGAAAGCATGCAAATTGCTACTTACGAGACTTAGAGAGCACTCAGTTGGTCTCCTTCTATTTATAATACGAAGGCTGTGTGCTGTCTACTGCTGCGCCATCGTGGATCCACCCAACGTGTAATGCCCCTTTTGGTGGTGAGGATTTCCAAGATGTTGCCGTTTAAAACGAAAGTCCCCTTCCCCTTTCTTCAAGCGAGACAACTGCTACCCGTGTTTTCCACAAACCTAAAGTGTTTCCCAATAACTGAAAAGGTTTCCTTTCACGTGCATGCTTTTTGGGATGAATGAATACTTGCCGTCTCATCCTTCTTGTAAACTACCTGTTCCAATGTTGTACCACGCTTTATTCCGCAACACAATCTAAGCATTACAGCTTTAACTGAATCTATTAAGCACACTTGCTGTACGCTTGTGCACCGTGCAATAAATACCATGGACCATTCTGTCATCCCTAACGTCTTACGTTAATTCTTGTAACTGTTAGTTCGTCACTTTAATGACCTTAATAATATTACACTTTCATGTGCGAACTCCCAGTGAGAAATGGAATACGCATGACCAAAAGCAATGAATTCCCGCGGGGTTTGTCACACACTGATGTTACAAGGAGAGCAAATTCACACGGTATGTTTTAAAAGATTATTTTAACCATAGTTCAACTATAATAATAATAATAATAATAATAATAATAATAATAATAATAATAATAATAATAATAATAATAATAATAATAAGATTTATATGACGCTTTTCCTAGTAAGGATCAATTCAAAGCGCTTCCTCAGGCATTCACACACTAAACATTAGTTCAATACATATACATGAATGGCTGGGATCTCTGGTCCTGATTTGGCTCGGAAGAGTCCGCTGGACCTAAAACAATAATCATGTACATGTATGTATGTATGAATGGCCGGGAGCAGTCGAAATCAAAGCCGACTGGGGGAGAGGCAGTAATAAACAAAGTTATTCCCCAAACATACGCACACAAACAGGCATATATACACACACACACACACACACACACACACACACACACACACCCACACACACACACACACACACACACACACACACACACACAAAAGCACGCATAAAAAGGATAAGGCAATATGGAAGAGGCAGTTCGAAGACAAAACAGATCAGGAGAAGACTTCAGTGAAGAAATGAGCTTTGAGGTTTGCTTTGAAGGTGATGATATTCGGTATGCTGCGGAGAGAAAGTGGCAATGAAATCCAGGCAGTTGGTCCAAAGACAGAAAAAAGATCTAGAACCACCAAAGAGTTAAAAAGTTATAGTCTTTTTGTTGCGCAGGCCTGCGTGGCTAAATAGTGGTAGATCTACCACAGGCACTCGTAGGTGAGTGCGCAACAAAGCACAGTGCGAAGCACGACCTAGAACAATATACGAAGTGTGTGACCTATACGTTCTACGGTATTCAAGTCTGCGAGCGCCTGTGAGGGGAACACAGAGTAGTTCTATACCTCTAGACTGTTATGCAAGGCCTACGAAGCTGCTATTGTAGAAAGCATGTTATGAAATGCGACTCCAGTCCAGAGAGTCCAGTCATAGTTTACAGTTGTTTTTTTCTGTGTTTTTTTTTCTTCTCATTCCTACCCCCATCCTTACCCGAACCCATCCGAGGTCTTTGTGTATATATTTTTCTGATTCGGAAGCGACAGCAGACGCCCTAGGGTGATGACTGAGGGGGCGGGAAAGGTTTAAAAAGAAAAAGAAAAAAAAAGAGCCCTACAACTCTGGACGATTTGCGTCAGCGTGCCGTCAAATCAGATTGTGCACGTGCTGGTTGGAACAACGACGGACTTATATTAAAATGGACGCAGATCTCAGCTTCGTCGCAAGTGATATACTGTCCACGGTCGCCTTTAGCTAGAGTAACCCTTCGCGCTTCCGCTTCAAAATAAATAAACATTTCATAGAGGACTAAAACTATCCTATCCTATCCTATCCTATCCTGTAACTCGGAGGCCGTAGGGGCACCACAGATGATCCTTTAACCGGCGTACTCCATCTTTCCCTGTCCTCAGCAACCCTGATTGTTTCGCTCAGTGTCAAACCAGTCCATTCTCTTATGTTGTCCTCCCACCTCTTTTTCGGTCCCCCTCTTCTTCTACCTCCTTGCACTGTGCCTTGCAGGATGGTCTTTGCAAGATCTGATGATCTGGTGACGTGGCCATGCCATCGGAGTTTCCGTTTTTTCACCACTGTGAGCAGGTCATCGTGTTGTCCAATGGCTCGTGTGATGGTCTGTCGGACTTCGTGGTTGGTGATGCGCTGGGTATGGGAAATGCCCAGAAGTCTTCTGTAGCACCTCATCTCCATGCTTTGTTTTCTTCGTTGGAGATCTACTGTGAGGGTCCATGTTTCGCAAGCGTATAAGAAGATGGAGATGACAAGGGAGCGCAGCAGCCTTACCTTGGAATGTAGACTGATGGTCCTGTCTTTCCAAATGGGCTTCAACCTCGCCAGTGCAGTAGACTACAACTGCTACCTTGAAAAGGTCATAATGTGGTAAAACTGTTTTGAAGAAAGGAGGTCAAACCTGGCGTTCGGAGAGAACTCCTTGGGTGGACTAAATTGTTGACAGGTAAACGGTTCGGATGAGAGAATAGTCTAATCTGTGCACGCACGCCAGGTACAAAAATACTCCCAGCAGGCACTTTTAGGTCTTTTCTCTCCCATCCCTAGTCGCCCAGGATTGTGCTCAGTTGTCTTGGCGTCCGAGGATGATGCCCTGAAGGCAAGAAAATTGGCAGCTTCGGGTGGCAAAGAGTTAGACACTGTTTTGGCCAATGCCTTGAGCAGCTGTTGCAGTCTCGAAGCACTATATAAGAACGATTAAATGCAAAAACATTGTATATATTAAAAGAAACTTTGCCACATTGCAAGCGCTCTGCACGCTGAGGCCTATGCTGGTTACGGGCACTATAGGTGCAGGTAAAAAAGCAAAGTGCATAGGTCGAGGCAAAGAAATCGAGGGTTCCGGTACTGATTTAGGTCCGTGGAGAATCACCATAGTCGTATTTTTCCCCAGTTCAGCCAACAACACCAAATAAAAGAAAGAAAGGATTATTTCAAATGATGAAATTCTTCTTGGGTTCTTTGTTTTGTTTTCTTGAGAAATTGCCTAAACAGACAGCAAAAATACCTCCCAAGCAAACACGAACTATTAGTGTTCGGCCGTTTGTGTAATAATAGATTACATGTATACAATAGTAGCCTGCTGAAGTTAGAAGCGAACCTTCATCTCCCAAATGGGCACAATTGCTGCAATGGTTGCCTTTTCTTCAACATGGACCACTGAGCCAGCCCAGTCGCCCAATGACAGAAAAGAAAAATTTGAGGAAAGGGAAAGGAATAGTAAAACGAGGATTTTTGTTACATTGCTAGCATTCAAAGGTTTTTTTTCACAAAAATGCATGTTAAAGCTAATAGAACAAATTCCAGATCAGAGTGTATGTGTGTGTGCGATATTGGTCTTTCGGTCCGTTCGTTTGACATCATATCTCAAGAACGATTGAACGGATTTTGCTCAGGCATCATAGGAACATACCTAGGTTAGTGTCCTGCATCCAGCATTGCCATCATATTTGCTACCTCGCTTTGCTTATCATTACATGTGGTGATCGAGTTTCACATTATTTAGCGTTGGGAGTGGAGGGGTGGAAAGGGGGAGGGGGTCTCGTAGCTTTCCTTATAATTATGCATACCCAGTCTGTGCAGCGAATGTGAGCTGAGTGAAATAGGAAAGTTTCCATGTTTCAGTTGGGTTTAAATAAAATCTTATTGAAAGAAAACATAACGTTTTACACTGTAGGCAACAAGCGAGCTTTCATATAAATTAAGCCACCCTGCGTAAATAACATTAACCATAACAATTCCATGTTTCAGATTGTAATTCATCTATTCACCCATTTGGCTGACCACTTGGTCGTCAATCACTGCATTGAGTTAATCAGTCAGTGAGGTCGGCCAATTTCTTTCGGTTCGTGAGAGTATGACTTTATTTTTTTTATTTATTTATTTATTTTTTTTTTTTTGCTCAGTCAAATACACAACGCGTCCAAGACCTGTAAGAAAATTCAATTCTCACTCCTTTTTATCCAGAGCTTAGTGGAGGGCGAAATGTCAGGCTGCCAGTATTTAACATTGGTCTGCGAGGCTACATGTACATGTACTGCAAACATAGACGGTTTAGGCGGTTCTGAAAGAAACCGTCGTGATTTGTTTTTTTCTGTGTATTTTGCAAGGGAAGCGAGGATGGTGAGGAAGACCAACTTACGTACACACGGGAAAAATGAAACAATTTCCGGTCTTAGGGGTATCTTATTTGTAAATGATTTTGAAAGGTCAAGCGAAGATGATCCGTATAAGGATCTTTGAAAGCATGCTTCCATTGAAGGTGATTATCATTCGTGTTTTTTGAGAGGTGGCGGAGAGGGACAACGTAATGAAATAAAGCTGGGTCTGGATTCTCCATACTAAACTGACTCTGAGGGCAGTATAGGTAGCAACCTATATGTGCAAAAAGGAAGGCGATTTTACCTACGATTTTCCACTAAGGAGCAACGTTGAAAGGACTAGCAATGACGATACAGTTGGTTGCTTATTTCAAATGTGAGGAAACACTTTACAATGCAAAAATGTAGCAAAATGGGGACCAGATTTTCCATTACAAAGACTCGGAGGCTAATTACGAAACTGCTACAAAATGGTACAACTTCACGTTTTCATTTAAACGTGGTTCTAGGAAGCTCAAGCGAAGATAAACAATTTCAATTATGAGAAGTATACACGGCATTAAAAAAAGTTAAGGTATGCGAGCTATATACGGTATAAAACAATTTAAGGTATGCGATGTATTTAAGGTATCCCGATGAGTGAATTTTGAAATCATTTGCTTTCTTTCGCAGGTCTCTAAAGGCAAATTATTTAGCCGACTGGCGAGTCTGGCTAGTATACAGCCCCGCAAGAACACTGATGATGTAAAGACTAACATTTTAGATTTGTACTCGAAGAATAATTGCACGTACCGCCGAGGAAACGAAATCACTGTAGATAAATAACAGTTTGCTGTAAGTCACGCAAGCCGTGAGCGAGTTTCCTATAGTTTTAATTGAGATGAATGAAATGTAACCCCACCCCCCTTTTCCCCCCGCACCCCCCCCCCAAAAAAAAAAAAGTAAAAATAAAATTAAAAATATAAATAAATAAATACATAAAATACAAAAAGGAGAGGAGGAGAAAGAACAGGGAAAAAAAGAAGAGAATACGAACGATTGTGCTGAGTAAGCAGTCGTGAGTATTTAAAGTCTGGTAAGATGGGTCCATTAAATTGGCTATAAGCTCACACTGCAATTTAGATCTTTGCTAAGTACGAACCCCTGCTGCATTTCTTTTTCTTGTTGTTGTAGCAAATGAAACCTCCGCACTGCATTGTATACGTATATAATGTAGCCTTTAGTGTATACTTAGTGTACGAATCTCTCCTACGTCCCTCTTTCCTGTTTGTACCCCTTGCAGCCTTCAAGCTGCAGTGTACTCTTCAGGAATAAAGCCTTTCATATATACTTCAGTACTGTACCAACTCATTTTTCTTCTTGTTGTAGCAAATGAAGCCTCCACACTGCATTGTACACTTATGTAATCTAGCCTTTAGTGTATACTTATGTAATGTACTAATCTCTCCTACGTCCCTCTTTACTGTTTGTAGCCCATGCAGCCTTCATACTGCGGTGTACACTGGAGGACTATAGCCTTTCATACTGTATATATTTTAGTACTGTACGAACTCAGTCTGCTACGTATTTTTTTCTCTTTTTTTTGGGTAGCCTCTAGCCGTTGGTGAGTAGAGGAGCGGAAACTCTGGAATGGGATGTGAACGAGTGGGACGTGCCGTGAACGAAAAGAGCAGCTAATTGGATGGCAGACAGGACAAACAGAGATACTGCGACTGACGTGGCCTTCACAAACACACGAAAAGCATCTAGACACGCCCTACAAACACTAAAGGAGAAAGAAGTAATTCTGCCAAGCTGACAAGTAGTACCTCACACTTAAAACAAGTGACGCGGGATATCTGACTCGGTTATACTTAAAACACTAAGGTTCTAGCGAAAGTGTAGAAAATCCGTAGCCTTTTTCTTTGTTGTTGCGAGCGAACGACATGGTACGACATCATTTCGGCCTTTGATAATGAGCCAGGTTGTCTGTGTCTTACCAGCCCTCGCGACCGCTGAAGACGCTCCCAGAGTGTAAACAGCTGTGTGGTCAGGATGGCTAACTAATTAAATTAAGACATATTTCCCCAACTGTTAGTGCGTACTAATAATATAAGAGTGGCACTCTGAAAGTTCTGATTTTGAATGCTGGTGAGCTGCTACAGATAATTATCCAACTTTACTCTACAGTTACTCCTTTCACACTTTATTTGGAAAATAATAATAATAATAATAATAATAATAATAATAATAATAATAATAATAATAATAATAATAAACATGTGTACAGCGCCATTCCTAACCAGAACTCATAGCGTTCTACAGCGAAGCATAAATAAACAAATAAAGCGAAAGCATAACATGTAATACCAAATTAGAACACACACACATACACACACACGCGCGCACACACACACACACACACAAACACACACACGTATGTACGTGTATGTAATGGTTAGGAAACAAACCTGTTTTATTCTGGAGGAAAAAAAAAATAATAATAAAAAAAATATATATATATATTCATATATATACATAACATAAAACACTTTTAAAACGACAACATGTTATCCACTCAATTTGAATTGCCAAATTTTCGGTTTTAATAACCTCCTTCAGGGCATTACAATGTCAGTGTGATGATGTACAAGCGTTTTACCTATTATTATAATTCATGACTATAATTCACAAACCACACATATATACTAAGTCAGTATATATGTGTGGTTTGTGAATTATAGTCATGAATTATAATAATAGGTAAAACGCTTGTACATCATCACACTGACATTGTAATGCCCTGAAGAAGGTTATTAAAACCGAAAATTTGGCAATTCAAATTGAGTGGATAACATGTTGTCGTTTTAAAAGTGTTTTATGTTATGTGCTATTCTTCTTTAAATTAGAAGACAAACATACGACTTTGTGGTGGTGTGGTGCAAGCAGCTGGGTTGATGATATACTAATTTCATTATATTCATATATATATAAGATAAGACAACTTTATTATCTTTTGCAAGAAATTACATAGTGGTGTACAGTTATAGTCAACAAGAAATAAACATCACAACAATTATATTAACAAAAATGATAATGATAATGAGGATAAAACTGTCACACATTTATAATTACATTTATGCATACTAACATTAAACGACAGCAAAATTAATGTTAAATGAAATTATTTTGGACACATACAAACACACACACACACTCTCTCTCTCTCACCCCCCTTCCCTCCCCCCCCCCACACACACACATATGTCATTTATTAAGTAATGAGACAGACTTTGGGATAAAACTGATTTTCGTTCTGAGAGTTCTGATCTGACCCTTGGTGTTCGGTAACGCCTTCCAGGAGTTGGAAGTGGTGCGCAAGGACATGAGTGCTATCCAGCACAATGGAACTGGCTCTCCGCACAACACGCCTTTGATACAACAGCTGCAGACTCTCTTGTTTCACTCCCACAACCTTCCCACAGACTTTCACCACTCGATCCAGCACACTTTTGTTTTTAACGCACAAACTTCCATACCAGCAAATAAAAGAAAAGGTAAGAATGGACTCAATAAAAGAATAGTAAAAAGTCTGAAGGATGCGGCTATTGACATGGAGATTTCGAAGCTTTTGAAGGCAGTAAATTCTAGACTTACATTGTTTTGTGGATGGCCTGGGTGTTTGCAGTGAAGTTCCGTTTCTCGTCAATAATGGTTCCGAGGTATTTGTATTGAGTGACTCTCTCGACTGTAACACCATCAATGACAAGGTCTGGAGTGAGAGCGTTGTTTTTACGAAAGTCAATGACCAGTTCCTTAGTTTTCTTGACATTTAAGTCCAGATAATTTTGTTTGCACCAGGAGGTGAACCTATCAACTGCAGAGAAATACACAGCATATCTATATGAGCACATGATAAATTGTATGCTGTTAAATCTGATACGTTCAAATTGCAAACCTTATCTTATATATTATGAATTTTTGTGTCTGTAATTACACACATTTTCTTCTTCTTCTTTTAAACCAAAAAACAAACAACAAAAAAAAACAAGTGGAGGAACAAAACAACCAGAAATTGATAGGCAGCAGCTGGATTGCAAAGGACAACTTGACCATAGAACTAAACTGTCCTCCACTACCACACTCCAAACCACCCTCGCTCTATACGTACAACAGAACCAGGGGAGGGGGGGGGGAGAGAAGAAGAAACATTGGGAGGTGAAGGGTAGAGTGAAAAACATCACCAGACTCTCTTCTCTTATGTACTTCGCAAGCCGACGAAACATCAATGGTTGGTTAAACGTGTCACGAGTGGTGCCTGGCAAGCTTCTGTCTCAATAGTGCAGCACTGTTGAGTAGGGATGACTAACAAACAGCACGTGAATCACGAGCACTTGTCCTATAATGGCTCTTTGTGTGTGTATGTGTGTGTGTGTGTGTGTGTATGTGTGTGTGTGCGCGCATGCGTGAGTGTGTACTAAATCAGAGAACTGATAACAGAATAATTCTGTCTTCATGAGACAAGCGTAGGCATTTATCTACCGTCCGAGATCGACACACGATGCCAGAAAGATCCAAGAGTCCTCATACTAAAGAAAGTAAAACCCGCCGGGTCTGTCCGAATCGAAACTACAATCACCTCCTTGACCCTAAACAACCTATATCTAGCTCTCCATGACGGTCTATTCTTACTGGGTCCACTAGCTGCATTGATACCCGAATGATTCTGCCTAAACGAGAGGAATACAGGGACCTTCTATCTTCTGAAATTAACTAAAGTTTGCAAGAAAGGGTTAAGTTAAGGACCTCGTGACTCGACTAATGGCTTTTCATAAAGGAGGATTGTGTTTTGTGCTTATTGAGACATGATCTTGATATGTGTTTCTAATTGTAAATATTATTTGTATGTCTTAACTTTTTAAAGTGGCACGTGCCACTATTTTGTGTTCCCTAAATTGTAATATGCCTGCCCTGTTCGTTTGCTTGGTAGTTTTACAATAGAATGTTATTTATTTATTTATTTTTAAAAACTTTTAACACTTTGGCCGCATATTTAACATTGAATGCTTGCTGTATGACTATTTTTTGTGCGCTTTAACGTAAAGAAGGAAACTAATAAGTTTGTTTTTGTGAAACACATTATAGTCTACATGACTGTGACATGTCCATCGTCTGGATTTTTGTGGAGACCAAGCATGTTTGCCAGTATCAGGTTGTTGTATCTGGCAAATTCCAAGAATCTCAGACCCCTGTCATTTGTCTCATTGTTGCAGTGGGTGGTGGTCCACAAATACAATGTCTATGAGTGATGTCAATGTAAGTTTGTATATAGCTCTTTTTATATATGTAATCGCTTGTGTAAATTTAGGCCTATTGTTTACTCGATTTCGCTGTTTTACTGTTGTTTTTTTATTGATATTTCATTCACACTTTTAAATCCCTTTTGTATATGTCGTCTCGAATAACCTTTGGTTTTAGCAGACGTTAATAAAATATACTACTACTACTTGTTAAACTCCATAATGGCTTCGCCGGATCGAAACCAGCATGGCCCCCCTTCTCAACCCAAATATATTAATTCACCATCCTTTTCTTACTAAAGGAGCTTCCAAGGAGTGATTAATCATTCTTTCTCATAGATTCAAGCAAGCATACGATCATTTTATCATCTGTGATCAACAAAACGAAAGCAACTGATGAAGAATCTTAAACCACAAATTACTGTAACTCGACATGAGCTAAACTAATTGCCCTTATGACAACTAAATCATCCTTTTTTCAGCAAGACAAGTTTATGGGCATTCTGTCATCCCAGCCAACACGCACGAACTGGTCAAGAGTCATGATTAGACTTTCGGCGAATGGAACCATAGGAAGCACCTCGATCCAAATATTCTCCCTTTCCTACCTTTCTAGGCGCCTGTCAGCATCACAAAAGTTTGCACTTGGAGAATTAAATACTCGCGAACGTTCGTTTCGCGACAATCATCATCATCATCATCATCATCATCATCATCATCATCATCATCATCATCATCATCATCATCATCATCATTCCTTCTTTTTCGATTCAGACCATCGCCGTCACACCGCACGCCCCCAACCCCCTCACTCCTTAGTTACTCTCCTCCTCCTCCCTCCGTACCTCGCTCTCTCGTCTTTTATATTTTACTTGTAAATATTCTATTTCATGCTTGTGTGGTGTATGTGCATTATTTATTAGTGTCTTGTTTTTGTTTAACTTCTTTTCGTATGTATTTAGATTCTAACGTATTACCATTATTATTATTATTATTATTATTATTATTATTATTATTATTATTATTATTATTATTATTATTATTATTATTATTATTATTAAAACGAGTACGCTTTTTGACTATAGTTTGGATATATACACGTGAACCCACTAAAGGTATTTGCCCTTTAAACAACCTTTTACCCCCTACTTTCTTACTGGGTCAGTCAGCTGCAGTGATAACCGTATTATTTCGTCTTAGCACAAGAAGAGATCTTTTCTTCTTCGAGGCGAACACAAAGATGTAGGGAAGGGTCCAGAGTTTCGGAGAAGATTAATCCTCTGCCAATACCCCAAACTCGACACGATCCAATCTACTTAATTTCATGACATCTAAATCATTATGTCTTCACCAAACAAGTGTGGGAGCTTTTCCATCATCGCATCTACACAAAAGAGGCAAGATGCAAGGTCTTGAGATTCGGGTTTTAGGTAGACTAGTGAACGCAAGTTATAACGCTTCAGTACTACAAATAGAGTAAAACCATATAATGGGTCTTTGAGTCTTTCCTCCTAAAGCTACATTTGAACGATAGAGACCCTCGATTTGGGATTATTCTTCACCAATATATAATATATTTAGGAGCCATTGTATCAGACAATGGGTCCCGGCAGGAAGTCCTCTCCAGGATCGCACAAACAACTGCTGCCCTGACAAGGTTGAAGCCCATTTGGAAAGACACGACCATCAGTCTAAATTCCAATGTAAGACTGCTGCGCTCCCTTGTCATCTCCATCTTCCTAAATGCTTGCGAAGCATGGACCCTCACAACAGATCTCCAACGAAGAATACAAAGCATGGAGATGAGGTGCTACAGAAGACTTCTGGGCATTTCCTATCCCCAACACATCACCAACGACGAAGTCCGACAGACCATCACACAAGCCATTAGACAACACGATTTTCTGCTCACAGTGGTGAAGAAACGGAAACTCCGATGGTATGGCCACGTCACCAGATCATCAGGCCTTGCAAAGACTATTCTGCAAAGCACAGTGCAAGGAGGTAGAAGAAGAGGGAGACCGAAAAAGAGGTGGGAGGACAACATTCGAGAATGGACTGGTTTGACACTGAGCGAAGACATCAGGGCTGCTGAGGACAGAGAAAGATGGAGTATGCTGTTTAAACGATCATCTGTGGTGCCCCTACGACCTCCGGGTTACGGTGCAGGATAGGATAGGATAGGAATATATAAGGGGTCAACCACATGTATGTGCTCTTCATCACTGACACCCGAAGTTGCATGAGAGATTGTAGTCTTCAGTTGAAACCAAATAGATTATTCAACCTACCGGCAAGTCGCAATGGGTGCTATCCTGTATTTAAATAAAAATGTGTGCCGTGAGCACGTCTTTGAGATCATGAGTGCGGTATATAAAACAATTACTTCTGGCGTCCCTGTGGTGTACTGTACTTTACCGAAATACTAAATTAATATTAGAGACCAATCACTGAATTTAAGGCACACTCAAAAATCAGTTGGATCCTATCCATTCCTACGAACATTTCTGAGTCATCCGGGTTGCTGTGAACCATCTCATCAGCCATCCAATCAAATTCCAGTCAGCCAAACGGCAATCAGTCTCCACTGTTCAAAGGAACTCGTCCAAGTACTACTTGTTTATCCTCGGAAGATGATGGTCGAGCAAATGATGCGTCATTTTCTGCTTGAGAGGAAGGTGCTACGATATTGGAAGCATCGATTATCGTTACTTTATGTCGACCTTATTGTTAGGCCCCAGTCCAATACGCACTTGTATAGAACACAATTCAGTCGGGTGACAAGCATGAATTCTTGGGGAATATTTGTTAAATATAATATTGTCAAAATTAACGTTTCTCACAATGTTTACTAAAAGAATAGACAACACGATTTTTTATTGGAAATACCTCAAAAGACGCTGATTTACCCTGATTTAATACTGAAATACGGAAGCAAACCTATACCTGGACATTTCATTCGTAAAGATGGCAATGTTTAGGCAAGAAGGCAAAGTTGGAAATGTTTAGTGCGATGTACTGTGATAATGTATTATTTGTTGTTATATATGTATGTATGTATGCCTCTATGTGTGTATGTGTGTGTGTGTGTGTGTGTGTGTGTGTGTGTGTGTGTGTGTGTGTGTGCGCGCGCGTTTTTTGACGTGCGTATACCTTGTGTAAGCTCTTAAACACTGCGAGTGGTACGTTTGATTTTTTTTATTACTAGGTACATGTGATATAATGAAAGTGGTTAGCTGCATATTCTTACTGCGCCTGTTGTAAATCCTTTTTGGGGTAATAAAAATGTGTTGGATTGTTGTATTGTATTGCATTGTATTGTATAATTAACATGCGTTTCAACAGAGTCACAAATTGGGCTGAAGGTCTAGCATAGCCAATTGCTGTTGAAGTCATTCTAGTGCAGCTTATAAATAGAAGATAAAGCATAACTCCCACACAGAAAACCAAGGTGATATAAACACAATTCAAGTCATCTATATATCAATTATCAATCATCTTAAAAAAGGATTCATTTTACTGTTCGTATATGACGCTTTTCCAGCAAAAGAGCTGCTCAAGGCGCTGTGCGATTCAGGACCTAACTCAATCCGCCTAAGGCCTCCACTTGCTGCCTTTAGACTCATCGTCCGACACCCGACAACTGAGCACAATCTGGTGAGAATCTATTATAATTATAAAGCGCTTTGATTTGAGTGTTTATGTAGCTCACATGGCACTCAGGACCTTTAGGATCTTTAAAGTCTGTGCAATGGAATGCGTGCGTGTACAGGCTAGACCTCGGTATATACTCTCAACCCTTTCTTCAAAAGCTGACCGTGCTTCTTTGTAAGGTCACCTTTCTTTACCATCCTATTTACTACTACTACTACTACTACTACTACTACTACTACTACTACTACTACTAATGGATGCCATACATTACATTACATTACATAATTGTTGCTTTAGGTCCAGCGGACTCTTCCGAGCCAAATCAGGACCGGACAAACCCCAATCCGCATAAAATATCTGCTGAAACAACCCTAGTGGGAAAACTGAATGCCCTCCACCAGCCAGTCACTTTACAATAAAGACATCCCACGCAGGGGATGGCTGAGGCTTCACCCCAACTTATCGAACCCCCGTTTACAAAAACAAAATAGAATACAAACATCATTATAAATTGTCAACAAAACACATACATATAAAATGCCTACATTGCTAAATAATAACATCATAGGAAGCCTTAGTGACCACCTGGCAGAAAGCGTCCAATATTCCCAAGCTGATCCAACAGACCTCACACACAAACAAGGAATCTTGTCCCGGAAGAGTTTTCAAGAAAAAAGGTAGGAGACTGGTCTTGCGAAGAAGACGATAGTATAGCAGATTGATAGAACAGAGCAGGGATGAGAAAGAGCAAATGAGAAAGACAGCGACAGTGGGAATTTAAAGCACTAAATTTTTTAGAAAGACTCAAAGGGCGGCGATCTATAACTAAGATACACGTTCACATGTTACGGACCCTCTCACATACACACCAAAACACGAATTCATCACTAAAACGTGTGGGGTGTAAAAGACCAGTCGCTATTAGAAGACAGAATGGAAATTCGAATATTATATTGTTAATTGTTTCTGACAGACTGCTTCCAATATTATAGTGGAACGGAGGGAAGAAACCAGAGTACCAGGAGAAAACCCTCGGTGACCTGAAAATTCTCGTACTTAAGTCACATGAGTTATGTCTCCTGCGGGATTTCTTGCAATGCAACTTCTACGTCTTCTGGATCGTGAAACGTTGACGAAGGTGAAGTTTGTGTAGTTTGCACGACCAAGAATCACTACTTTTGTCTAGTACGTCTTTAGCAACTTTCTGGCAAGCAATCACTCATAAACTGTCTGGATGAGGCATATAATAGATCATTTGGAAGACAACAGTGTATTTTCTAAGAATAGGCATAACTAAAACCTTATATAGAAGCGCTTTTCTACCTCCTCTTTTGCAAATGATGAGACTCGTAGCATCGTGTGGACATGAGTACTGATCATCAAGCTCGCAGAGTGTGACGCTTGCACTTCATTCGAATGAGAGTATAATCCGAGGTCTAAGTCCGTACACGCACGCATTCAATCGCACGGACTTTAAAGATTCTGACGCTCATGTCCTAGGTCGGTGAGCACAAATACACCCAGCAAGCACAAACTCCTTTCTCCCCCCCCCCATGTATTACCCGTTGAGCCCAGGATTGTGCTCAGTTGTCATGGCGTCAGACCATGAGCCGAAAGGCTACAAGTGGGTTCCCCGGGCGGCTTGAGTCAGATCCTGTATCGGCAAGCGCTTTGAGCTGCTTTTGAGCTGGAAAAGCGCGCTTACACAAATAAATTAAAGGGGATAACATAAAACTCGCTTGTTTAGAATCTCTTTCGCCTATTAGACTAATAGGAGTATTGATCATCTTCAATGTAGTGCAAGTTTCGTTTTTAAAAAAGGTAAAGCTAAAATGCGAGGCCCCCCTCCCTCTCTCTCTCTCCCATCCCCTCCTCTCTTCCCACCCCCCCCCCCCCCCCCAGCTACAATGAGATTCATAGTTTCTGTGTATCAAGAGTACCGCGATCATCTTCAAGACTAGTGGAACATGGTAAAGTACCGTTCACTTGCAGTAAAGGGCTAAATCTCCTGCAATCAGACTCTTAAGTCCTAGCGGATCGGAAGTACTATACCCTTTCAAGTCGTGTTACACCACGACACTCTATGTATGTGCTTCCAGCGGTCTGCGGAGAGATGACTCAGTAGATGACTACAGGACTTATCGGTCGGAGGTATCCGGTCTTACCCCAATCTTGGCCTGAATTTGTAAGACAGGGTTCCTCTCCAACCTTGCTGTACATCATGGTGCGGTGCCCTTTTTGGCTCTGTTATATGGCTCACTCTTTTGACCCAACACCCTGTTTCTCCTTTGATTGCGACCTTTCTTCTTGGCCCAATGATTCCTCCATCCCCTACTGTACCCCCTCCCCCTCACACACATATACCCCCACCCCACGTTCTTACTCCCAAACCTCTCCCACTTACACTTCCCGGTTACACTTTTTTGTTGTCGTGGTCTTTGTCATTTTTCTTCTTTTTGTCATTCTTCATTTTCTTCTCTTTCTTTTTCTTCTCGGCGCAATGATTTATTTTCTATCCCTCTCCCCCTCCCCCCCCCCCCCACCTTACCCTCTTGTTTGGGTTTTTCGATTGGGACATTTCTCATCGAAGATTTTCTTCTTCTTCTTCTTTTCCTTCTTCTTTATTCCTTTCTTCTTCTTCTTCTTCTTCTTCTTCTTCTTCTTCTTCTTCTTCTTCTTCTTCTTCTTCTTCTTCTTCTTCTTCTTCTTCTTTTTCTTTGGTCCTGATTTGGCTCGGAAGAGTCCGCTGGACCTAAGCAACAACCATGTAATGTAATGTAATGTAATGTAATGTAATGTAATGTAATGTAATGTAATGTAATGTAATGTCTTCTTCTTCTTCTTCTTCTTCTTCTTCTTCTTCTTGTATCAGTACAACTTATGTTAATCTGGTGAATAAAATTTGATACAACAACAACAACAACAACAACTTCTTCTTCTTCTTCTTCGTCCTCCGCCTCCCAATTCCTCCCACAGGTCTTCGTGTGGCTTTTTTAATTGCCTCCTTTTCTCCTTCTCCTTCTTCTTCTTGGCTCCATGATTTATTTTCTACCCTCACCCTATTCACCTGTTTCTTCCGTGATTGCGACCTTTCTACTTGGCCTAACGATTTCTTTGCTCTCTATCAACCTGCTGTTCCTCGTTTCAGCTCCTCTTCTTCTTCTTTCTTTCATTCTGAACCACATGATCCACCCTCTCCATGGCGTTCGTATTTTGCAACTTCTCCTTATTGGCATAATCTTCTGTTTGTTTTTTTTGCTTATTCCTCTCTCTCTCTCTCTCTCTCTCTCTCTCTCTCTCTCTCTCTCTCTCTCTCTCTCTCTCTCTCTCGCTCTCTCTCTCTCTCTCTCTCTCTCTCTCTCTCTCTCTCTCTCTCTCTTGTCTTTCTCTATCTCTTTCACTTTCGCTTTCTCTCTTCCCCGTCTCTCTCTCTCTTGCTCTCTTTTTTCACTTTCGCGCCCTCTCTCTCTTCCTTTTTCTCACTTTCGCGCACTCTCTCTCTCTCCCAACATCTCTCTCTCTCCCACAATCTCTCTCTTTCCCCCAACATTTCTCTCTCTCTCCCCCAACATCTCTCTCTCTATCCCCAACATCTCTCTCTCTCCCAATGTCACAGGGCAGTCTGTGATGAAACCGGGTAGACTGGGTGGGTGGAGAGTTAATGAGTTAGGGGGAGTAACTGCGTGGTTATGCGTGCAAATCGTGATTCAACAGCGTAGATCGGCTAGCCAGTTTAGGAATTTGCTCACTATAGTCAGAACAGGTTTTGACAGAGTCACAGAGAGGACGTGCGGTCTTGATTCTCTGGGGTTGCTTTTGTTCTGGAAGTAAAGGAGGGACAGTTATTGACGTAAATTATAGCTGGTTCCAAAAGGAATACTAGTTGGAAGTGTTACAGTTGTGGTAGCAAGCTCGGGAAAGAGCGTAGCTCAAAATAACTAAGTTTTGTGTTTGTGGTAGGTTAGTGTTGAGGTTTTGTCCACTAACGGAAACTACTACGCACTGGATACCTTACTTGGAGTACTGTGTAGACAAGCAGGGGAAAGGGCTACAGGTACTATTACATTCGAACCGTGTGGGTTCGAAAGTTCGTCGTTCGAAAGGTCGTTCGTATTCATCAGCTCGTCACTGGGTAACGTGGATCGACGTTGACCAGCGTCGTGCGACAACGACGACGACACTTGGTCGTGTGGACTGAACATCATCATCACCACCCGTTCGTCTACGTCCGCATCATTGTGTACATCATCATCGTTCCACAACCCCACCTTTCCCGTGGTGGTTGTGACGTCCGTGGACGGGAGCTGGCCTCGACGTCACGGTGTTAGCTGACTGGAGGAGTCCAGCTGGGAGACGTCGATGGTGGCAGGGCTGCCGCGACTACGGCGTCACCATCATCATCATCATCATCGTCGGCGGCGAGAGGGAGCCACTACGTTTGGACATCAACAGCAACGGTCCGTTAACAGCTACGAGGAGGGGCGGATACCTTTACGGAGACTTCGACAGGGACGTCATACTGCCAGGTTGGCTCATTCCTTGTTGTCCCTCTCTTAACACTCGAACCCCCCCCCCCTTTTCGGTTGTTTTTGCGTGCAACGGACATTTGTGGTGCACGGTCGATACATAGACGTGGTTGATTAGCAACCCTCGATCATCTGACATACCATTCCATTGTTCATCGACCCATTGATTGTTCCATCACCATTTTCTTCGTTTCATGTGTAAATGTTGTATGTGTATGAGTGTGTGGTATGAATGAATAAATAGCTTGAAAGTTGTATATATATTTGTTGTGTTTTCATCACTTCCGTCTGCGGGTAATCGCCATTCTGTCTGAGTTGTCTGCGTGTGGAAGTTGTTTGTTTGTGGTGTCTGCTTGGGCGGAGTCGTGGCGGTGACATATGGTGGAGATGCAGGGTATGTGTGAGTGTGCCCAGACGTGAAGTTGTCTTGTAATTGTCCTGTGGTGTCCGAGTGTGTGAGGCGTGACTCGGTGAGAGTGTGCACCCCAGCGGGTGGTTGGAGGGAGTCAGGTCGCTGTTTAGCGGAGGCTCACAGCCGGCCTGGGTTCGACCACACGTGAGGGAAGGGGCCATTGCACTCTCCATCCGGTTCGCTACCTCGCGGGCCAGTTTCCACTGTTTGAGCGGGAGGAGGTGGGTGATAGGTAAGGGAGATAGCTTAGTTGGGTAGGTTAGTATCTCAGGCTAGGCTAGGTAAGGTTAGGTTACGTAGGGTTGTTGACTTGTTGTCGTTGGTGGTTGTTGCTTTCCTTGTAAGCAGGATGGCATCTACCGAGGAGGCTGAAGGAGTGTCACCGATCGCGGCTCGTACGCGTTCTTGCGTGGGTGTCACGATGGACGAGCGCACGACGGCAGCAGCTGATACAGGAGTCACCGACTTACCCTCTGCGATCGAGCAGCAGAGGTCGCCAGTCAGGTTATCGCGTCGTGGGTCAGCAGACGAGGAGTCGACGACGGTTGAAGCCAGAGACGCAGTGAGTGATCCTTTTCTGATGGGATTTGGCGCGACTGGCGGGACGTCGACAGGTGCCGATCTCTACGGAGACCAGGATCGTCTGAGCGACGCGACGAGGCCGAAGAGGTTCGAGACCAATCCGTACCGTTCGATCTACAAGGTCGAGGCGGCACCGACGCCGAGGACAGGACCGTTCGCGGACGAGACGCCGATGGAGCGGATCTTGAGGCTCGCCAAGCGCGAAGGGTTGAAAGGTCAGGCTGCGTTAGACTACGCGATAGACCAAGCGGCTAGGGAGGAAGACGCAAACCGGAGGGCCAGGGAGAGAGAGATAGAGCTGCGGGCGAGCCTGGAAGACGCCGAGTTGAGGGCTAGGGAAGAGGACGCAAACCGGAGAGAGAGAGAGATGGAGTTGAAGGCGAGGGAGAGAGAGAGAGAGAGCGGGAGCACGAACTAGCGATGGCGCAACTAACGTTGCAGGGCGGCGCCGCCAACCGCAGGAATCGTCAACCCGAGTTTGAGACGGTTAAGCTCAGGTTGCCATTCTTCGAGGACAAGGACGACCTAGAGACCTACTTGTGTCAGTTCGAGCGTTTCGCCAAGGCACAAGACTGGAACAAGGACACGTGGGCGATTCGTTTGGGGACTTTGTTGAAGGGGAAGGCGAGGGAAGTCTACGTCGGCTTGAACGAGGACGACTCTGCCGACTATGAGATACTGAAGGCAGCGTTGCTGGTGCGTTTCAACCTGACGGCCGAGACGTACCGCAAGAAGTTTCGCCAGCTAAGAAGGGAGCCACCGGAGACTTTCAAGCAGTATCTACGAAAGTCGGAGTTGTTCCTAGAGCGCTGGATGGGACTTGCGAACAAGAAGGCCACGTATGGGGACTTGCTGGACTTGGTGTTGATGGAGCAGATGGTCAACGGTTTGACGCCAGAACTGGTCACGTTCGTGCGCGAACGCAACCCAGCAACGGTGGAGGAGGCCGCGACGTTAGCACAGCAATACGTCGACGCCAGGGCAGGAACCAACCTACGTTTTCCACCACGTCAACCCTTTACACCCAGGGATAAGAGCGAGGGTCGCAAGCCAGCGGGACCACGACCCAACTCGCCTGACAAGCGGGAGTGCTACAGCTGCGGACAGAAAGGGCATCTGAAGCGGAATTGTCCGAAACGCAGCGAGCGAAGTGGAGCAGCGTTGCGCGTCTTGGAGGAGGAGAAGGAGGCAGGCAAGAGGGGAGATTCTCGGTTCCAGAGCCAGGTGATAGTGGAAGGTGTTCCGCTGACGGCCATGAGGGACACGGGAGCCGACCTGATTTGCCTGCGGGAAGGAGAGGTGGCCAACCTTGTCTATACAGGACGCACGCGGCGTGTCGGATTCGCCATTCGCCAGTTGTCCAAGTCACTGCCGACGGCGTGGGTGCAACTGGAGTCACCGTTCTACACCGGGAGAGTGGAGGTAGTGGTGGTGCCAGACCTAACCTACCCAGTGGTGATCGGCAATTGGGCGAGGACGGAACGGCAACCAAACACAGCACTGCCTGTATTCGTCGAGGGAGCCGCAGAGTGTTGCGCGGTACAGACTCGAGGACAAGCAGCAAAGGAGCAAAGCGCTGCAGAACCATTGGTGGTCGGACCGAGCAAGAGCGTCGTCGCCACGCCGAAGGAGATTCGCCAACTGCAGTTGGAAGACGACGAGCTTGCGAAGGTACGGCAGCTAGCAGACCGGAAGGCAGGAAAGGAGAAACGAGGCAAAGGGCAAGTGGCATTTGTCTGGAAGCGGGGCCTGTTGTACCGCGAATACACAGGACAGGACAGAGTAGACCACAGCCAGTTGGTGGTACCAGCCAGGCTTCGATCGGAGGTACTGCGCATGGGACACGACACACCTATGGCTGGGCATCTGGGAGCCAAGCGGACCCAAGATCGAGTGTGGGCCGAGTTCTACTGGCCGGGGATGTGCCGCGATGTCAGGAAGTACTGTGCTTCATGCGACGCATGCCAGCGGACGACACCCAAGGGGCGCATCAGGAAAGCGCGTGTTCAGAGAGCCGGCAAGAACAGGAAGTTGAAGCGTTACATAGTACGCAGAGCCGAACCAGAAACGACGGTGGCGGTGGTGGTTGACCAGGCGGAAACAGAGGGGACGTCAGACGTCAGCTATCAGGGCACTAATACCGCTACGAGCGAGCGAAGAGCCAGTGGACGTACAGATAGACACGAAGCTGTCTGCACTACATGAGAGAGCACTGCCGCTAACCAACTTGGACGAGTGCGAGGTGGTGTCGACCGACGACAACCCTGAGCGTACCCGACAGCATCCGCCACCATTTTCACAGATAGAGGTCGTCAGGGGTGAAGTGGAGTCGATGCTGGAGTTGGGGGTTATCGAACCCTGTACATCGCCGTACAGTGCACCGATCGTGCGGGTAAGGAAGAAGGGAGAGGTTAACAGGAGGGACGATTGCCAGAAAGCTTTCGAAGACTTGAAGGGAGCGCTGACCAGTGAGCCGGTGGTCAAGTTACCAAACCTGGACAAGGAGTTCATCCTAAGGACAGACGCATCCGAGCAGGGGCTGGGAGCTGCGCTGATGCAAGAAACCGGTGAGGGTGTGCAGCCGGTGGGGTTTGCCAGCAAGAAGGTATTGCCAGCGGAGCGAAATTACTCCACCATTGAGAAGGAGTGTTTGGCAGTTGTGTGGGCAGTACAACGTTTCGAACCATACCTGTTTGGACGGCACTTTTGGCTGGAAACAGACCATCGACCGCTACAGTACCTGCAAAGGACGCACCTCAACAGTGCCAGACTCACGCGATGGGCTATGCAGCTGCAGGCTTATGTCTTCACAGTTCGGCCGATTCCAGGAAGAGACAACATCGAAGCGGATTTCCTCAGCAGATCTGACCCTGTGGAAGATTAAGTTTTGAACTCTCCGTAGGTTCGTCTTGGGAGGGGTGTGTGTCACAGGGCAGTCTGTGATGAAACCGGGTAGAGTGGGTGGGTGGAGAGTTAATGAGTTAGGGGGAGTAACTGCGTGTTGTCGTATGCGTGGTTATGCGTGCAAATCGTGATTCAACAGCGTAGATCGGCTAGCCAGTTTAGGAATTTGCTCACTATAGTCAGAACAGGTTTTGACAGAGTCACAGAGAGGACGTGCGGTCTTGATTCTCTGGGGTTGCTTTTGTTCTGGAAGTAAGGGAGGGACAGTTATTGACGTAAATAATAGCTGGTTCCAAAAGGAATACTAGTTGGAAGTGTTACAGTTGTGGTAGCAAGCTCGGGAAAGAGTGTAGCGCAAAATAACTAAGTTTTGTGTTTGTGGTAGGTTAGTGTTGAGGTTTTGTCCACTAACGGAAACTACTACGCACTGGATACCTTACTTGGAGTACTATGTAGACAAGCAGGGGAAAGGGCTACAGGTACTATTACATTCGAACCGTGTGGGTTCGAAAGTTCGTCGTTCGAAAGGTCGTTCGTATTCATCAGCTCGTCACTGGGTAACGTGGATCGACGTTGACCAGCGTCGTGCGACAACGACGACGGCACTTGGTCGTGTGGACTGAACATCATCATCACCACCCGTTCGTCTACGTCCGCATCATTGTGTACATCATCATCGTTCCACAACCCCACCTTTCCCGTGGTGGTTGTGACGTCCGTGGACGGGAGCTGGCCTCGACGTCACGGTGTTAGCTGACTGGAGGAGTCAGCTGGGAGACGTCGACGGTGGCAGGGCTGCCGCGACTACGGCGTCACCATCATCATCATCATCATCGTCGGCGGCGAGAGGGAGCCACTACGTTTGGACATCAACAGCAACGGTCCGTTAACAGCTACGAGGAGGGGCGGATACCTTTACGGAGACTTCGACAGGGACGTCATACTGCCAGGTTGGCTCATTCCTTGTTGTCCCTCTCTTAACACTCGAACCCCACCCCCCCCCTTTTCAGTTGTTTGCGTGCAACGGACATTTGCGGTGCACGGTCGATACATAGACGTGGTTGATTAGCAACCCTCGATCATCTGACATACCATTCCATTGTTCATCGACCCATTGATTGCTCCATCACCATTTTCTTCGTGTCATGTGTAAATGTTGTATGTGTATGAGTGTGTGGTATGAATGAATAAATAGCTTGAAAGTTGTATATATATTTGTTGTGTTTTCATCACTTCCGTCTGCGGGTAATCGCCATTCTGTCTGAGTTGTCTGCGTGTGGAAGTTGTTTGTTTGTGGTGTCTGCTTGGGCGGAGTCGTGGCGGTGACACCCAATATCTCTCCCCCAACATCTCTCTCCCAACATCTCTCTCTCCCCCTCCCAACATCTCTCTCTTTCCCCCAACATCACCTCTCTCCCCCAACATCTCTCTCTCTCCCCCAACATCTCTGTCTCTCCCAACATCTCTCTCTCCCAACATATATCTCTCTACCAACATCTCTCTCTCCCTCCCAACATCTCTCTCTCCCAATATCTCTCTCCCCCAACATCTCTCTCTCCCCCTCCCAACATCTCCCTCTCCCAACATCTCTCTCCCCTAACATCTCTCTCTCTCTCTCAACATCTCTCTCTCCCCCAACATCTCTCTCTCCCAACATCTCTCTCTCCCCAACATCACCTCTCTCCCCCAACATCTCTCTCTCTCCCCCAACATCTCTGTCTCTCCCAACAACTCTCTCCCAACATATCTCTCTCTACCAACATCTCTCTCTCTCCCAATATCTCTCTCCCCCAATATCTCTCTCCCAACATCTCTCTCTCCCCCTCCCAACATCTCTCTCCCAACATCTCTCTCCCCTAACATCTCTCTCTCTCTTACCCAACATCTCTCTCTCTCCCCCAACATCTCTCTCTCCCAACATCTCTCTCTTTCTCAACGTCTCTCTCCCAACATCTCTCTCTCTCCCAACATCTCCGCTCTCTCTCTCCCTTCCTTTCTATCACTTTCGCGCGCTATCTCTCTCCCAACATCTCTCTCTCTCCCAACATCTCTTTCTCCCAAGATCTCTCTCTCACCCAACATCTCTCTCTCTCTCTCACCCAACATCTCTCTCCCAACATCTCTCTCTCCCAACATCCCTCTCTCCCAACATCTCCGCTCTCTCTCTCCCTTCCTTTCTCTCACTTTCGCGCGCTCTCTCTCTCTCCCAACATCTCTCTCCCAACATCTCTCTCCCAACATCTCCCTCTCTCCCAACATCTCCGCTCTCTCTCTCCCTTCCTTTCTCTCACTTTCGCGCGCTCTCTCTCTCTCCCAACATCTCTCTCTCTCTCTCTGTCTATCTCCCCACTCTTTTTTTCCCATCCTCTCTTTCATTGTACTTCTTCCGTTTAGATAAGGTAAAGGTTTGATAAATGGAAAAAAAAAGTACAAATTTAATTTCTTATATCCTTCATCTGCTTCTTCTTCCTCTGTCTTAAATTCTCCGTCTCCCTCTTTGAGTTAGATTTTAGGAATTAGATCACTGGTTTCTTCTCCTTCTCCACCCACTTCCTACCCCCCAACTCTTCATCTTCTTCCTTCTTTTCCTCTCTCACTTTCTTTCTTTCGGCCATCCCCCTCTTCTTTCTGAGGCATTGAGAAGTGAGTTGGTTAGGACTTAGATCGCGAGGTCCGATATTTCCACAGCCCTTCCTCTTCTACTTACTTTTTCATTTTCTCCTTCCTTTTATGAGAATGTATGTATTTTTCATTCTTCTCCTGTTTGTCTCATCAAGTCAAGTCAAGAAAGTTGTATTCACGAATTCATTAACAACAACACAGTGACAACAAACATTTATATTTATATTTTAAATATTAATTATTTTAAATTTTGTGTTGCAATAATTAGTTTTTGTCGGGAGTTGGCATTTAACTAATTCACGAAGAAGCACTGTTGTGTTGTTGTTTTTTTAAATGATAATAATAATAATAATAATAATAACAACAACAACAACAACAACAACAATAATAATAATAATAATAATAATAATAATAATAATAATAATAATAATAATAATAATCGGTGTGCCTCAGGGATGCCTACTCTCTCCAACACTCTTCAACATCTTCCTAGAGCGCAACATGTCAGATGCCCTTGCAGATCACGAAGGCACAGTCAGCATAGGGGGAAGAGCAATCTCCAACCTTCGTTTTACGGATGACATTGATGGATTGGCTGGAGAGGAACAAGAACTTGAACAGCTGGTACAGAGGCTTGACACCACCCACAGAGCCTATGGAATGGAAATAAGTGCAGAGAGGACCAAAATGATGACCAACAACACCAAAGGAATCAAAACTGACATCGAAGTCTAAGGCCAATCCCTCAACACAGTGCATAGCTTCAAATATTTAGGAGCCATTGTATCAGACAATGGGTCCCGAGAGGAAGTCCTCTCCAGGATCTCACAAACAACTGCTGCCCTGGTGAGGTTGAAGCCCATTTGGAGAGACAGGACCATCAGTCTACATTCCAAGGTAAGACTGCTGCGCTCCCTTGTCATCTCCATCTTCCTATATGCTTGCGAAACATGGAACCTTACAGCAGATCTACAACGAAGAATACAAAGCTTGGAGATGAGGTTCTACAGAAGACTTCTGGCCATTTCCTATACCCAACACATCACCAACGACGAAGTCCGAAAGACCATCACACAAGCTATTGAACAACACGATGACCTGCTCACAGTGCTAGTGGTGAAAAAACGGAAACCCCGATGGTATGGCCACGTCACCAGAATATTAGGTCTTGCAAAGACCACCCTGCAAGGCACAGTGCAAGGAGGTAGAAGAAGAGGAAGACCGAAAAAGAGGTGGGAGGACAACATTCGAGAATGGACTGGTTTGACACTGAGCGAACCAATCAGGGTTGCTGAGGACAGGGAAAGATGGAGTATGCTGGTTAAACGATCATCTGTGGTGCCCCTACGACATCCGAGTTACGGGATAGGATAGGATAGGAATAATAATAATAATAATAATAATAATAATAATAATAATAATAATAATAATAATAATAATAATAATAATAATAATAATAATAATAATAATAATAATTTAGCTCTTAATTAACTCTTTGAGATGCATTTTTATGTTTTTTAAATTAATTAGTTAACTAATTAATTAATTAATTAATTAATTAATAATAATAATAATAATAATAATAATAATAATAATAATAATAATAATAATAATAATAATAATAATAATAATAATAATAAAAAAAAACTAAAAATAATAATAATAATAACAATTAAAAAAAATAATAATAATAATTTTTTTTAAATAATAGTAATAAATAATAATAAAGGCTCGTGAACTAATAATAATAACGCGCTTTTTCATCCATCGTTCTTGAAGCGTATTGATTTGAAGAGATTGCTATTACAAAAGTCGGAAGAAAATAGGAAACAATGTTTATTTTTGGAAGTTTTAGATTGACAGCATCCAATACCATTTTTGAAGGGAGGGAAGAAACCGTAGTACCCGGAGAAAACCCTCGGTGTTCTGAAAAGTCTCGGACCTAAGTCAGGTAAGTTCGTCACCTGCGACCTTCGTCCTAGGAAACCAGCTCTCTATCCACTGAGCTACCAGGCCACCCTGGATTTTGCAATATCAAATGTATTGAGAGCATCTTCCGTCTTTAGTTTTATCTCCTACGTTGTTCTCCTGTATCTCATCTTCTTGTGAAACGTTAAATGTTGATTTGTATGTGCAGATGGAGACACTGCACACACATCTTTTTGTCATGTGTAAAAAATGGTGGTGGCTTAAGGGTGAAGAGACAATAAAGGATTCTGTATTCTGTCTTTTGTACACACTACTCTTTCTCCATCACAATCCACTTTTCTTCGCCTCCTCACTTTGGAACCAAGAAAGAGAGCGGGGTGGGGGTTTAGCAATGAGATCAGAAGGACTGATAATCGCTGGTGGTTCTGAGCGTGGTGATTTCGGTCTCTTTGGGACACGTCGAGAGCCTTCGGATAGGGACGCTAACATTGTTTCTCCCGAGACCCATGAGATTGCCCCACTGAATTGAAACACTAAAAAATGCATACTGAATTGAAACACTAAATAATGGGACAGACCGGCGAGACATGCAGACAGGCGGACAGACAAACAGACAGACAATCATATATTATAGGCACATGCACGCATATATGGAACAGGCAGATATACATTTCAAACTGAAAGAACTAAACCGTCCATTATTCAATGGACAGGCAAACAGATTGGCTGGCAAACTGATGTGAAACAGTTAGGATATATGGCGAATTGAAACACTAAAACAGCCATGTATTTGACAGACGGGCAGACAGACAAATAAGCTAGTAAGCGGCCTGACAGACATACTGTAACAAATACACAAATAAACAGGGATATGAACATTATTAAGTTATAAGTTGTCTGTCAATTGTTAACACACTCTATACACGCGCCCACACTATGATAATTGAGTGTGATGCGCAAACTGACGTTTTAGTCTATGGTCATTGATAACACAGGAAAGGGTTACCTGTACATGTAAGCTATCTGTGTATCAGTTGTCCCTTCACCCTTCCTGACCTACATGTATCTTCGTTTGCTCTGAGAAGACAGTCTCTCCCCTCCACCCCCTCATCCTTATTCTCCATTTCTTTCCTACCCATCATCTCCCCAACCAATACATCCTTCAATAATCCTCTCCCCTATCTCGTTCATCAGCCAGCTATACACCACGGTAAAGGGAGACAACGCCTATTCCTCTGGAGACCAATTTAGCGCCGCACTGATTGGTCCTCGTGAATTTGTCTCCCTTGTAAGATGGTGGGCGATCTCCCGTCAGCAGGCATGGCTGACAAGCCAATAAAAGCGAGGTTGGGGATTAAACTCTGCTCCGTCAGACCGACTGCCTGCAAGGATCTAGGGTCTATCCTCGGCAAATCTCAGTATAACAAGAGGCTTAGGAGCTGCGAGGTCGCCAGACTATGTGGAATTATTACGTTGGCTATCCATCGTAGAACAGCCGTAAGTCAGTCAGTGTTCGGAAGTACTTTGTCTAGCTAGGCCAAGAAAATCAGGCAAATGAAACAAAGGGATTGAAGAAGAAATAACACATCTTTATTGAGGCACTGACTTATCTGGTACTTGTTAAAACGTCTTCTGGAATAAATGAGCTATGAAACTTTCGATCGTAGTATTAATAATGTCTTGTCGTTGTACAGAATTTACTTCATTGTCTTTGTTCGTCCAGAGGGACACAAAAAAATGATTAAAAAAGAAATGAACAAGTTCAAATCTTCAAGGCGGCACTACTTTACCAGTTCTAACTGGAAACAACATACGATGATGATGATGATGATGATGATGATGATGATGATGATGATGATAATGATGATGATGATAATAATAATAATAATAATAATAATAATAACGATAATAATAATAATAATAATAATAATAATAATAATAATAATAATAATAATAATAATAATAATAATAATAATAATAATAATAGAGGTTTAATAATTGTTCATAATAATGGATCGGTTTAAAGCGCTGTTCTCACTGATAAACAGCTCATACTCAAACTCGTTGAGCCGCACTACACTACGGGGTTATTGCATAACATTGCTGTTTTTAATGAGAGTATAAACCGAGGTCTAAGTCCGTGCACGCACACATTCCATCGTACGGAACGGACTTTAATTACTCTACAGCTCATGCCCTAGACGATTGAGTGACAACTATACAAAAAAAAACCAGCAAGGACTAGGTCCCTTGTCCTCCACACCCCGTCGCCACATGTGGTGTTCAGTTTTTTTGGCGTCAGAGGATGCGTCTAAGGCAGCAGTGAGTTTTGAGTTAGATCTGCATGCATTGGCCTGCGCCTTCAAAATTGCCATGCGTAAGAAGGAGTACATAACAATGAATCTTTCGAATACTATTTGTGTGTATAGAAATAAATACTCTTTCTGGACAGAAAGTCAGCAAGTAAACGAAAACGAAACAAAAGTATAAAAAAAAGAAAACAAAACTTGTACAAAATAATATAGCATACATCTTACCCAACCGTATTGAATACGTATCTCGCGTATGCGAGCATTCAGAAAGTCAGAAGGTGAAAAATGAGAATCGAAGAATTAATCTTCGAAAAATTGTACAATAATACTTTCGTGATGTTTTGTTTTTCGTCACAAACCTTTTATAGGCTTTACATCTTGTATACCAGTTCATTCCTGCACAACAGCTCCATCCGGAACTGGTGCAGAACAACATTCGGTGCGTCAAGGATGCCTACTCTCTCCAACATTCTTCAACGTTTTCCTGGAGCGCCAGATCACGAAAGCATTGTCAGCATAGGAGGTAGAGCAATCTCCAACCTGCGATGACAAGGGAATGCAGCAGCCTTACTTTGGATTGTGGACTGATCGTCCGGTCTTTCCAAATGGGCTTCAACCTTGTCAGGGCAGCAGTTGCTTATGCGATCCTGGAGAGGACTTCCTGTCGGGATCCATTGTCTGATGCAATGGCTCCTAAATACGTAAGGCTATGCACTGTGTTGAGGGATTGGCCTTTGACTTATTTGTGCGTTTTTATGCCATTAGTGTTGATGGTCATCACTTTGGTCTTCTCTGCACTTATTTCTATTTCAAAGGCTCTGGAGGTGGTATCAAGCCTCTGTACCAGCAGTTCAAATGCTTGTTCCTCTTCTGCCAATCCATCATTTCATCCGCAAAACGGAGATTGGATATCTTTCTACCCCCTACGCTGACTGTGCTTTCGTGATCTGCAAGGGTATCTGAAATGATACGCTTCAGAAATATGTTAAAGAGTGTTGGAGAGTAGGCATCCTTGACGCACGCCGATTGTTGTTCTGAACCAATTCCCGATATCGCTGTTGTGGAAGACTGCACTAGTAGCCTTGTCATACAGGCTTTTGATGACTTCTATCATTTTAAGACTGATGTTGTACACTCTGATGATTGCCCCAGATGTTTATGCCAGAATTGGTCAAACGCTTTCTTTAAGTCTACAAACAGATGATACAGATGTTATTGTGCTGTAGGTATTCCTTGCACATTATTATGAGGTTGAAAATCTGTTCAGTGGCACTTCGCCCTACCATGAATCCTGCTTGAACTTCAGCTATGATTGGTACAGCTTGGTGTTTCAACCTGTTGAGTATTATTTTCAAGAGGACCTTGCTGGGATGGCTGATGGTGCGGCAATTTCCATACTCCTGAAGGTTACCCTTTTTGGGAAGCGTGATGACAAGCGACTTGGGCCATGATGTAGGCCACTCCACACTCTGCCAGATCTTGTTACAGATAACGGTGAGGGCGCCAATCATTGCTTCTCTTCCTGCTTGAAGCGATTCTGCGGGTATGTTATCCACTCCCGCTGATTTCCCCTTCTTCAGCGGTTGACAGGCACGAGCACTGCCTTGGATTTCGGTCTACAAAGACATTCTAGCCAATGACATGGGTTACCGTCCAGACTCCAGTAGGCTCATTACTATCCATCTGAGAGCAGCCCCTTTCAACATCACCGCCATCGAGACCTATGCCCCAAAATCAGATTATGACGACAACGAAGTCGTGTATTTCTTTGAACATCAGCAGGCTGTCCTTGAATAAGTGCCGAAGAAGGACATCTACCTATATACCCTTAAAAAAGCATGGACCCTCACAGCAGATCTACAACGAAGAATACAAAGCATGGAGACTTCTGGGCATTTTCTATACCCAGCACATCACCCGATGACATGCTCACAGGTTAAGAGACAGAAACTCCGATGGTATGACCACGTCCCCAGAGCACCAGGCCTTGCAAATACCATCCTTTACGGCACCACGCAATAAGGTAGAGGAAGAGGGAGACAGAAAATGAGGTGGGAGGACAACATTCGAGAATGCACTGGCTTGACACTGAGCGAAGCCATGAGGGTTGCTGAGGACAGAGAAAGAAGGAGTACGCTGATTAAACGATTGTCTGTGGTGCCCCAACCACTTTCGAGTTACGGGATAGGATAGGATATAGCCATTACACAAAAATACCTTTAACTAAGCAACCAAAATGTCACGAAGTTGTAGAAAGTAAAACAAAAGAAATAAAGATGTAGATTTGTACGAATCAATACCTAAAGACTGATTTAGCTAATAACAAATGGTGAAGCGCAGTGAATGACCTTATGTTACTAGTGGTTATTTATCAATGGTTGATTCAGCACCGATACTTGATTTTTGATAAGTGTAACTCAGATTCGTTTATCCACGCAGCCTGTTCACTCAGCAGCAAGGCAGGATTCGTCGTATAAAGTTTTCCAAATTTATTCAGCAAACATCAACAACTGCATACAAAATTGCTTTCCAAAAATCACTTCAAAGATCATCATCAAAAATCATCACAAATCTCTTAAAATCAATCTCACAACCGCATTACTTATATGGCCTCTCTGCAATGGAGAAAAAGTTCGAACATTCCAGCATGACGCAATAGCATCCAATCAAAATAAAACTCGTCACCGAACTATGCACTGTCTTAACACACATACGTGTTTACGAATTCAGATGATTCGACCCAATTTTACTCGTAAGATCGGGAAGCTTCGATCCAGAATAAACAAATACATTTAATTCCAGAAAATTCTCAGCAATATCGACCGACGAAAATTATAAACATTATACAAAGTTTCCTCTAGCATCAACGCAAAATCAAATCAAAGGTAAATATGCTCTATTATGGCATGCTTGGCAAAACAACATGATCGTCTTAATGCGCGTCTTAAACGTAACACCTTGACCATTTGAGAAAATACAAATACGAATAAAATTACTTTACAAGTAAATAAAATACCCACAGGGTAAACATAATAAATGTCCGTTCACTTATTCTTGCAATAAGGCAAAATATGGTCTTTTGAGCAAAACAGTGAATTCGGAGCGACGGACCACCATCTGACAGACCATCGGGCTGCTACTGAAGGATAATGCATGGTTTGAAGTAGCCTACACGTGTACCAAATCTCTACAAAATCGCATTAGCTGGTTTTGAGATATTAAACAAAACGTGTTTAGAAGCAAACGGACTCCAGTGACCTTGACCTTTTGGTTGGAGCAAATATGATGACACGAAAGGAAGGTAACTAACCTATGTAATGTTCCTATTCATTTTGGACAAAATCGGTTCAGTAGTTCTTGAGATAAAGCGTTCAACGGGCCGATAGTCGAGCCGACAGACCGACATAATAGCTCGTTCCTGTCCACAAGCCAGATACCAATAGCGCTTGGAAGGTGTGGGATCGATCCTGCCTCTGGGCGTTATCCTATCCTATCCTATCCTATCCTATCCTATCCTATCCCCGTAACTCGGAGGTCGTAGGGGCACCACAAATGATACTCCATCTTTCTTTATCCTCAGCAACCCTGATGGTTTCGCTCAGTGTCAAACCAGTTTATTCTCGAATGTTGTCCTACCACCTCCTTTTCGGTCTCCCTCTTCTTCTACCTTTTTGCAGTGTGCCTTGCATGGTGGTCTTTGCAAGACCTGATATTCTGGTAACTAGGCCATACCATCGGAGTTTTCGTTTTTTCACCACTGTGAGCAGGTTATCGTGTTGTCCAATGGCTTGTGTGATAGTCTGTCGGACTTCGTCGTTGGTGATGTGCTGGGTATAGGAAATGCCCAGAAGTCTTCTGTAGCCCCTCATCTCCATGCTTTGTAATCTTCGTTGTAGATCTGCTGTGAGGGTTCATGTTTTGCAAGCGAAGGGAGATGGAAGATGACAAGGGAGCGTAGCAGTCTTACCTTTTACTGTAGGCTAATAGTCCTGTCTATCCAAATGGGCTTCAACCTTGCCAGGCAGTTACCTAAGCAGTTGTTTGTGCGATCCTGGAGAGGACTTCCTGTCGGAACCCACTGTCTGATACCATGGCTCCTATTTGAAGCTATGCACTGTGTTGAGGGATTGGCCTTAGACTTTGATGTCCGTGTTGATGCCATTGGTATGGTTGGTCATCATTTTGGTTTCTCTGCACTTATTTCCATTCCATAGGCTCTGGAGGTGGTGTCAAGCCTCTATACTAGCTGTTTAAGTTGTTGCTCCTCTCCAGCCAATCCATCAATGTCATCCGCAAAACGAAGGTTGGAGATTGCTCTATTGTGCCTTCGTGATATGGGCGTTATATTTCCCCCAATATTATTTACTTTCGACTCGGGCAACGTCTCAGGGGTTTTCTCCAGGTACTCTCCGGGTACTCCGGTTTTCTCCTCCAGCAAAACAAATCAAAAACACAACTAATGTTAGGTAGGTTGGGTTTGGGCGCGACACAGCCTGCGACTACGCCTTCCCCAGGGAAGGCGGCTTAGAATTTCCAGATAAAAATTGACAATAAAGTGTAAAAAATAAAATTCAATTTAAAAAAGAAAAGAATGGTGCTTATGTTTTATAGGGTGGAAAGGGGAGGGGATGGTGAAGGTAGGAGGAGGGGGAAAAACCAGCACATTCGGCGGGGGATTCTAGATTGCAGCGTGAAGAAGTTAGTCATACCGATTCCATAAGATTTGCGATGGTGATTCCTCATGATGGGGCTGGCTTTCAGTTGTGTCTTCTTTTGCGATTGCTGACCTGATTGCAGCCGATATCATCTGCATCCTGATGGGGTCCAATCTAACCCGTTCTTCATGTACATGTACTACGTCTGTATCCGCCTCAGTCTCTCCTTCCTCCGTCGTCACCCTCCTCACTCTCTCTCACCATTCTGATCCTACTCCCCCTTCCCCCAACTCACCACATCTCAACAGCAGTCGGAAAGCACTTAGCAGCGTCAGAACCCACTTCTGGAAGGACTAATATTATATATCCTACTTACTTGCCTGCTTGGGGTCCGCGATTATATTCATGATGATGATGATGATGATGATGATGATGATGATCAACCACGTTGAGGACGATGATGATGATTCTGCTGATGACATGAGGTAATACACATGGCTACCAGCGCTTTCAAGATACAGTTGAAAGTACCGCTGAGTAGCGTGAACAGGATATATCGTAATATCGCCAAGATAATAACTTGAGTCCGCTATGAGCGGACGAGGCTACTTGCGAAATCACGGAAAAAGCGCAATTTGACTGCAGTGAACTCATGAAAATAGAAAAATGTAAGTTTCGTCTCCTCTAGGGGACGAATTAGGTCAAACTGTATTAGTTTCTAGGTCAACTGTCTTTTACGAACCGTTTGAGAATGTTTTTGAACCGTTTGTTGACGCCGGATAGTGTCTTCACTTGGTTTCATGCAATTTAAGAATCCAACAAGGCAATTGGGTTTTTGAGACGAAAAGAGCGGAATGTTGTAGAGCAACGTTCTATATATATTTACAGTGAAATTGCGCTTTTTCCGTGATTTCGCAGGTAGCCTCGTCCGCTCATAGCGGACTCAAGTTATTATCTTGGCGATATTACGATATATCCTGTTCACGCTACGCAGCTAAGATTAGAGGTGTATCTTGAGTGCGCTGGTACCTTGGTGCAATGGGTGTGCTTCTGCTGCTCCTGCTGCTGCTAATGATGATGATCTACCACAACGACGACGACAACGACGACGATGATGATGATGATGTTGTTGTTGATGATGATGATGATGATGATGATGATGATGATGATGATGATGATGATGATGATGATGATGATGATGATGATCGAGAACGACGAAAACGCTGCTGCTATGTAATTGCTGCTGCGGTTGCTGCTGCTACTGCTGCTGCTGACGACGATGGCGACGACGACGACGACGATAATGATAATTATGATGATGATTATGAAGAGGAGGAGGAGGATGGATGTCAGTTAACATTTTTTGTTATACAGTGCGCTGCTGACACGTCATGACAGTTTTTCTCCTCCTCCTCTTCCTCCTCCCCCAGCCTCCAAACTCACCTCCAACCCCGAACTTCTCCAATATATCCCCCCACCCCCAACCAACACCCACCTTTTATTTCATTCCTCTTCCCTTTCCCCTTCTGCCAGTGTTGCCTAATGTGGTAGTCGCCCATCCCTAATCATTGCGTGACAAAAAGAATTAGTATTTGATGCCTCTAGTAATATGCCTTAGAGTAAGGAGTCTCCACGACGGGTTGCATAAAGCCACACATTTTTCGGGTTTGAACGTTGGAGCTTCGTCTTGACCGATTTTTGTGTGTGACGAGTTTAAGTATGTTTTTTAAAATTTGTTTTTAATTTAGAACACACTTATCACCTGTGTGGGCGGAATTTCAGTGCAAAAACAATGCGACAGCTGTAGAGTGCAACCATACAAATAAAGTATTCGGAATCAACAGTTACTGACAACTTAACAATGGTTAACACAAAATCAAAGCCACGATGTCCTGAAATGACCACTAGACTGTGTAGTTCGATGGCATTTGCTCAAAATCCCAACTAGCATTGTGAAGATCCAGCCTACTATTAAGCTACTAAATCAAACCCACTATGCTTTGAAAGTGATCTCATGAGTGTTCGAAGTAGTACGATAGCTTGCGCTGAAAGTTAAAAAACCCAATACGGTTCGTGCAGATAACCTCTGGAAAACGAGCTCGGTGCAAGACTCCACCTGAATTAGTCTGTCACCCTATCACATATTATCTTTTAACTTTGAGTTTGAAATACACTTTTTATTACTTTTGTTCCAAAGCCTAATATAGTATTCAGTACATTAATATAGGGACTCTGATAGCAAATTTGCTTTGTTGGAATTTATAAATATTTTACTGTTTAATGCATTTACCTGCGGCCCATAAGAACCGCTCCTTGTAATTGTCACGCGGCACGACACCCTTGCAAAAACCATCCTGAAAGGGGGGCTGGCGTAGAGGACGACAAAGAAAGAGCTGGACAGATTATGTCAAAACATGGACGGCATTGGACATGCCACGCCTCCTATCAACAACAACAGACATACCGACGAGGCGAAACACTCTGCGTCAGCATCCATCGTGTATCCCCAACGGCCAGACCAGCTGCGGGACTGATGGTATGGATGGATAGTGGATTATTGTAGGTTCTGCATTGGATTTTGTTGCGGCTGTTGTTGCTGTCCAGGAATATAAATATTGCACCTAGCTAAATATCTTTTTCAACTGTCCCAACATTTAAACATCTTTACTCTTCAGCTAGCTAGTTGTGACCGTCAATGCCACCTTTCCCCATCTCGAAGCGAAGCCAGAGTATTTGGAGGGATGTAGCTCGAAAACTCAACTCTCTCTCTCTCTCTCTCTCTCTCTCTCTCTCTCTCTCTCTCTCTCTCTCTCTCTCTCTCTTCCTATCTTTCTCTCTCTCTCTCTCCTCCTCCCCCATTTTCCCTTATACAAATCACCAAGGCACACATTTTGACTGTCTGTTGTCTACCATTTTGTTGTATGCTCTTTAGTTTGCGAACTATCTAGGAACAGGACAACAGATCAGACAATGTTATTGGATGAACGTCGAGTCTGACTTAAAAAAACAAAAAAAACAACAGAATTCGGCACCCGACTAACTGACCACTTGCCATCCTCCCCCAACTTTTAGAACTTGTATAGAGCTCTTATCCAGCTCAAGAGCTGCTCAAGGAGATGGCCGATACAGGTTGTAACCCAAGCCGCCCGAAGCGCCCACTTCCAGCCTTTGGGCGCATAGTCTGACGCCAAGACCACTGAGCACAATCCTGGGTTACCGAAGGTGAGTCAGAAGGAATCTAGTGCGTGTTGGGTATAGTTGTGTAGCTCACTGGTCTTGGACATGAGCGTCAGGATCTTTACATTCCGTGCGCTGGAATGATGTAATAATAATAATAATAATAATAATAATAATAATAATAATAATAATAATAATAATAATAATAATAATAAAATATTTAATATTAATAATAACAAAAATATTTAATATTATTAATAATAATGATAATGATAATAATAATAATAATAATAATAATAATAATAATAATAATAATAATAATAATAATAATAATAATAATAATAACAATGCAGATTGATATATCACGGTACCCCGATAGTCAGTACTTCCTTTTGATTTTAAAGCTGCTGAATTTGCGGTCCATGGATTTACACACTGCTGTGGAGAATAAAGTTTCATTTTATATAGTGTATAGAAATAGTGTGAGGTGGCTGTGAAGAGTTTTTTTTTATTTTTTTTATTTTTTTATGAAACATAGGCTTATAAGGGAAATAGTGCCACCGCGACCATATTTATCAGAAAATGGGACAAACAAGAATTGCATTTTAGCCACATGCAAAACAAACAAACAACACCAAAATAACACCAAAAAATGTGTCTTTTTGTCACAATTATTATTATAACAACAATAACACAGCCGCGGCATAAATGTATATATGTATTTGGTACAACTCTGTAGCGTGATCAAAGTATTTGTTCATATCATGGGGTAAATGTTGTTTGTATTGATTTTATGAATTGCTGTCGCATAGGCATGGAAGCAAACAGAATTTCATAAGAAATGTTGTACCTGGAATTATATTTTAAGACCATTTAAGACCAAATGTATGTCATTCTACAACGGTATACATTATTTCATGAAATACTATATCACCCGCGAATACATTTCATACTACACAGGCGAACTTGCCGAAGTTTTTGAACTCGAGTTAAGCAAGAACCACTTTGTCAGTGTTTTCGAAGAATCTGGAAACAATTCTAGAATCCAAGATGTTGTGGCATAACATCTAACGCCTCTCTTCTTCTATTTGGGTCTCTTTCCGCCAGCCAGCTGAATCAACAAGGCAGTCGCGAGCTTCGGAGATTGATGTATGCAAAACACGTGCAAAATCACCGACCTAGAGGCGCACGGGACTCCTGTCTATAGGCCAGAATGACTTCTCGCGCTTCTGGTAAGTCTTATAGCGGTTTGCTAAGCTCGAATAGGTCTATGATAGTTGACATGTCGCATAGACCTTTTTTCCTCCTCCTCCTCCTCCTCCTCTTTTGTTTTCTTTCTTTCCATCTCTCTCAAGCACTGGGATGAACAGCTAACAAGCCATGCACGCAGGCAAAGAAGAAGAACATAGAAAAACATTTTCTTGAGAGAAAACATAACAGCGCAAAGGGCGTGCCGTGAGTCCAGGGGACTGCAGTTTCAGTTCAGTATACGAAATCTTTAGAGACTCATGGACTGTTCAAGGTATTAGGGAGGATTTGCGAAGAGGCTATGCAATGGTGTCTCAGAAGTAATTTGCGCTCCTTGAGTACCGGTGAGCCTTGGATCGAATCCCGCATTACGTTACAGCTCGTAGTTTTGGACAGTGTTTGAGTAAGATCCTGTGTGCGGGCAAGCGCCTTGAGCAGCTCTGTAAACTGATAAGTGCTTCATTATCATTATTATTATTATTATTATTATTATTATTATTATTATTATTATTATTATTATTATACGTACTTTTTTAAAAAAAAACTCTGACCAGACTTAATGGTACTGGTCGGCGCTGTGTGCCAGCTGGGACATTATCTGCAAGGGAGATGAAAGGGGGAGGATGAATGGGCGAGCCTTTTGCATTGATTGAACTAGGTTCGAATACCCTCTTAAATGGCAGGAAGCTTATTTTAACAATGACCCTTTAAACAGTATCACCGTCATCGTCATCATCATCATCATCATCATCATCATCATCATCATCATCATCATCATCATCATCATCATCATCATCATCATCTCCTCCTTCTGTATCATCATCATCATCATCATCATCATCATCATCATCATCATCATCATCATCATCATCATCATCATCTTCTTCTTCTTCTTCTTCGTCCTCTTCTTCTTCTTCTGTATCATCATCATCATCATCAGCAGCAGCAGCAGCAGCAGCAGCAGCAGCAGCAGCAGCAGCAGCAGCAGCAGCAGCATGCGACATTATTGTCAAGATAGGCTTGATAATTCTTTGCATCTTCCCTAAAATTGTCTCCTTAATGGATTGCAATCGTTCGATTAAAGAACCCATCTCACAACCCGATATATCCAATAAGGGTGCGGTGAAAGGCAGAGGCAGACGACATTCTAGTATTGATGGGAAAAAGCAGACGACATTGTAACATTGACAGGAAAACACTAGTGTTCATCAAAAAAAAAAAAAAAAAAGAGCAGTGTCTCCTATACCCTGTTGATGATTCCAATATAGGAAAAGTCTAGTGCGCATAACAAAAAAGAACCATAATATCTCCAATACGCTGATGACGAATCTAAAAAAGAGAAAAAGCATCCAATATGCCTTGCATGCTGTATTGACGACTCCTAGAAACCAATATCCAAGGCCGACAAATCCCGCTCGGCGTGCATTAAAGGGCAGGTGAGTTGCGTCCCTTATTGCATCGTCTGCTACCTAATGTAATTACTTTCGATTTATCGGGGCGCCCATTGAGGTTCCCATTTAGCTGTTCACGCTTTTGGCAGCTGTTTGTGTGTTGTGCATGTCTCTTCACTGGGCTTTCCTCTGCCATTTCCCCCTGTTGCACTCACCCACGGCCACATTCGCTTTTGCTTTCGATCCATGTCACTGTTCCTACTCATTAATATTCATGGAATACTTTGAAGTCGACCTGAACGAAACTTTGTCACGCGTCGGTCAATCGTTGCGTATATGAGTAGTCTTAGTTCAAAAATCACTAAACAGATTTTTCCAAATGTTTTCTTTTAAAAAAAAAAAGCTTTGTTTTCCGAAAATTAAAAACAATAAAAAAACAAAAAAAAACAAGCAACTTTGTGCCATTTCCTATTACCCAGAAAGTGAAAGGCGCTAGGATCAATTAAAACGAAAACAAAACAAAACACCCTCCCCATCTAACCTATGCCGCTCCCTCCCCCTCCCCACTCCCCCCCAAGAGAAAAAAAAACAAAAAACAACAACAACAACAACAAAAAAGCGTTTTGCACTATTGGTAAAAATAGCTCAACAGGTTATGATGACCTGCTCACAGTGGTGAAGAAACGGAAACTCCGATGGTATGGCCACGTCACCAGATCATCAGGCCTTGCAAAGACCATTCTGCAAGGCACAGTGCAAGGGGGTAGAAGAAGAGGGAGACCGAAAAAGAGGTGGGAGGACAACATTCGAGAATGGACTGGTTTGACACTGAGCGAAACCATCAGGGCTGCTGAGGACAGAGAGGGATAAAGTGTGCTGGTTAAACGATCATCTGTGGTGCCCCTACGACCTCCGGGTTACGGGACAGGATAGGATGGGATAGGATAGGTTATGTTTATAGTTGTAAGTGCAGTATTTTAGTAAGAGGTTAGCCATCTTTATGTGACAGCCTGTTGTCGAAATCTCTGTCGATTAGCTCATCGATCGAACAAGTCAGTTTCTAAGTTTGCGTGTGTGCGTGTTTTTTTTTTTAAAATACAGTGGTGTTATTTATTTACTTTAAAAAAATGGTGTAAAGATTCTGCGATTTTTAATATGCAAACACTGTAATTACATACGATACTGCTCGGTCTTTCGTGGAATCCTATTAGCTGTTTTTAAATGTGCGTTACTTTTGTGTGTGTGTGTCTGGTGCTTTTGGGGATACGTTTGAATGGCTTGCCGTCTCGTTTCTGCGTTCTATTTTGGCATTCTTTATGTAGTTATCATTTCATGTTAACGTTGTACGCACTTATTAGCTGGGAAGAGAGTGCCTGCAGGATTTAATCAAAGAATGGCTTGCTCGAGCGCTGATACCATGTGATGGAGGGGTATACTTGGGTTTTAGTTTCCCAAGCGTAAGCTGGGGAGCTATTGTTTTGGCTTTGTCCATCCGGCGTCCGTCCGTCCGTCTGACACTTTTGTGCGCTTCTCTCTGAAACTAGTAGGTTTTTTTATATTCTTTTTTTTTTTTTTTCTCTCTTCCGATGTCTTCTGCACTGTCTTTCATCATTGTATGTTTCATTGTCTTCTTCACTCGCATCGACGGTGTTCTTGTATTCTTTTTATTTTTAGTTTCGTTCACTGCATGCAATTGTCCTTGCGTTAGCTGTCCACTTCTGTTACACTTTTTTTTTTTTCGCTGCATCTGGCCTCGTGTTTGCAGAGGCAAGGCTTCTGTTTACGGCATTAACATTAACACGAGGACAGCAGTTTTCCTCTTGTTTTTGTCGTTAATGAGATGAAGAACGAGAGAGAGATAGAGAGAGAGAGAGAGAGAGAGAGAGAGAGAGAGAGAGAGAGAGAGAGAGAGAGAGAATGGGGAGAGATAGAGCGAGACAGGAGGAAGAGAGAGAGAGGAGAGAGAGGCGTCTTAGAGAGAGAGAGAGAGAGAGGGAGGCAGAGAGGAGGGTATCTTCTTGTGTTAACTTAAGATAGAGACAGACAGACAGATTATAGACAAACAGACAGACAGACATGGGCAGAGAAAGAGAGACAGAGGGAATGTCTTCTTGTGTTAATTTTATTTTGAACATAAAAAGCCAAATTAAGTAATACGACGCAAAGAAGAAACGGCGATTTCTCTTTATATTAATGTTGATATGCACTCAAAATGGCAAACGAACAGAGTAAAGACAAAAAAGAAGCAAGTCTTTTTTTTTTAATTAATAGAATAGCCCAAAGAAGAACAACAATAAAAGAAAGAACGAAAAAAAAAATCAAATAATGAAAAGGTACATTGCAAACTTCAAGTGAAAAGGACAAAGATAGAGGTAGAATACTCAAATACTTTTTTTTTCTCACAGAGACCGATGTAAAAAAAGAGGATTTTGGGAAAGGTTGAAAGCATTTTCGGTAATGCGTCCTGAGTTAAAAATGCGAAGATAAAGGAAAACAAAACGGAGCAGGGATAGGAGAATTGGATACTGTTATTACACTTACATTGCTCTTTTATAGCGCTTTTTTTCCAGCTCAAGACTTGCTCAAGGCGCAGGCCGATGCAGGCTCTAACTCAAGACTTGGCAGGCAGCACTATCTTGGGTGACCGGGCGGCAAACTTGTTTTTTCCAACCTAGTTCCAGTCATTCGCCCAAAAAGGCAATCACCGAAGTCGAACGAAGCTCTCCGATGTGTTACGAAATGATGCTTGCATGACTACGACTTGTTGACATAAAAAAAATGATCGCTGTTGCTTAAGTTCTACACAGATTAGCATTTCGCAACGGTATACGTTGTTATTATCGACCATATTTAATAGTTGCGTTTCTTGATTTGCAATTTGTTAGTTCTCAGCAGTAGGCTAATAATAGCAAACCCCATTTCCTGCCTAAAACCAAGTAAACACTGTTATAAAGTATACATAGGCTTAATCTAGCCTACATTATATATTATAAGTCAGTCTTCGCGCAGCGAAGAAGCTCACTCGCTGAATATAATTATTTGAGCTGTATTGTTTGTTTTATACGTAAATAAATGTATTAACTATATCTATTCTAATTAATAATATTTAGGCCTATACTTTATAATATTTGAATCTTTAAATTTCCAGAGATGGACGAGTAGGCTAAGGGAATTTAAAAAAAAATCGAGATCAGAGTTAAATTAATAGTTAGTTAGTTATTCATTGCTTACAGAGTCCAGCGTACTGCAAAGAGCCGAATCAGAGCACAAAATCAAGACAATTCGAGATCAGATCAGAGTTAAATTAATAGCTAATTAGTTATTCATTGCTTACAGGGTCCAGCGGACTGCAAAGAGCCGAATCAGGACCACAAAATCAAGACAATTACTTCGCTAGTAGTAGTAGTAGTAGTAGTAGTAGTAGTAGTAGTAGTAGTAGTAGTAGTAGTAGTATAGTTATTTACTTAAATCTTTAATTTATTTGTTTTGTTTGTTTATTATTATTATTATTATTATTATTATTATTATTATTATTTGTTTGTTATTATTATTATTATTATTATTATTATTATTACTACTACTACTACTACTACTACTACTACTACTACTACTACTACTACTACTACTACTACTACTACTACTACTACTATTATTCCTACTTTTTTTTTTAAAAAGAAGAAAAGAATAGTGTGCTGCTGTGCGTGCTCAATGGTGTAAATATAGTCAGTGACGTTTTGTTTTTGCTGAAGTTGGGTGTAATCCGAAATATTCAGATGGTGTTACTGGTTATTTTTTTCTTATAGATTTACCAAAGTTTTCAGATGATTAATTTTATGGAAATTTCCGCCTGCCACGCAACATTTTTTTAAATACGTGTTTCTCATTAACATACATATCATTGAAATACATATAACAAATTTACTGTATCAGTTAAAAAGAATAATATTAGTCAAATAAATAATTGCTTTGATGCTTGCAATAAAAATGTCACTGTTTTTTGAGACCATTATAAACTTACTTTGCCTTGTTGTGCTGAAGGGACATCAACGTATCCATAGCGCTTTGAAGTTTTGTCATGGTTTTATTGTTGATATAGATGTGAAATTGTTGTATGTGTGCATTATGTGTTATGTATTTACTTTTACTCTTTATTATTAATTGTATCAGTATATTAATCATCATAAAATAATAATACTAACTGCTTCAAAATGCGAATCTCGACTTGACTTAAAGCTTGAAGCTGTGCAGATCGAAATAGAATTAGATCTAGAAGCAACAGCTGCGGCTATTTTTACGCACCGATGTTTCACCACAGGCTCTGAAGTATTTTCTTTCGTCTTTGTAAACTCGTGGGCCTCCTACATACGTACGTAGTATAGTATGTAATTGAGGCCTACGAAAGACGAGACTTCCCAGCCTGTGGTTTCACGTAGTCCTGCCAGCATTCGTTCGTAAAACATCGGATAGCTTGGCTCGACTCGGAGAGCTTCGTTCGACTTCGGTAATTACCTTTTTCGGCGAATGACTGGAACTAGGTTGGAAAAAACAAGTTCGCGACCGGGCGATGGGGAGGGGTTGGGATGGGTGGATGGGGGTGAGAAGTGGGAGTGGGGGGGAGGGTGAAGGGCTTGCTGGGTGTACTTATAGCTGATCGGACCCGTCTATGAAAACTTGTCTAAAACGTGAGCGTCAGGTTCTTTAAAGTCGGTGCAATGGAATGGGTGTGTGCACAGATGATACATGGGTTAATACTCTCAGCCGAAGAAGAAGAAGAGAAAGAAGAAGAAAAAGAGAAAGAAGAAGAAGATGGTGATGATGATAAAAAAGAAAAAAGTGGTAGTGCTAGTGGTAGTAGTATTAGTGGTAGAGGTAGTAGTAGTAGTAGTAGTAGTAGTAGTAGTAGTAGTAGTAGTAGTAGTAGTAGTAGTAGTAGAAAAAGGGTATTGAGATTAAAAAAAGCACGTTTTACAAAACGTATAAGAATTTAAACAAAGAAAAAAACACAAAATAATAAAACACACACACACACAACAACCACCACAACAACAGCAACTTTGTTACAGACACAACTGAGACAAACCAAAACAACAATGTCACGTAATTAACTTAAGAGGAAGATCAGAGTGTGGCAGATTTGAAAGAAAAAAAAACTAACAAAAAAACACAAACAAGTTTCACAGATTTGAGACAGAAAAAACACACAGAAAATGAGTCATATACAAAGTTTCATAGAACTGAGACAAAGAAAACAAGTTTCAGAAATTGTAGACAAAGAAAACAATTTCCATAGACTTAAGACAGAGAACACAGTTTCAAAGATTTGAGCCAGATAAAACAGTTTCATAGAACTGAGACAAAACAAACAAACAAACAAACAAACAAACCCACAAGTTTTACAGATTTTAGACAAAGAAAAGTTTCACAGGTTTTATACAATTAAAGAAAATAGTTTCACATAGATTTGAGATAGAGAAAACAAGTGTCACCAAAAACATTTGTTTTATATAGAGAATTGAAACCAATGAGAAGACCTAATTATTTCACTTTATTCAGGAGACGACCATTCTTTGACAGACATTACAAAATAAAACATTTTTAACCAATACAATACAACATAATTAATTAAATATGAATATTAACATCAATCATTCAACCCATACAATGAAAATTTTATATTAAATATTTTGACATTTTCTGAAACGACTATTATGAAAGTTAAGTGTCCATGTAGAGTCATTCAAATATTACAACGGTTTGCACTCAAAAAGTATGTATATACAATACACATCAAATTGAAATTCGCTTGGGAAATGAACTTATTTAAGGAAAGGAAAACAAATGTCAGAAATGAATACGAATATATTATTTACACAGTACAACATTTGTTAATTAAACTTTGTATATATTAGATTTATCAAATTAGTTCGCACGTTATAAACCTATTTAAAGACAAAAAGATGAATAATTATCTGTAGAGGAAAACATACACTATATAAATATATTGTAAGTCGTATGTGTTCTTTCACAAGAACAATACCTTAGTAAAATATATTAATTAAAACTAAAGTTAATAGTTACATCAACAAATACAAACCCATCTACAAAAATAAACATACATAAATACATAAACTTCGTTCTTATAGTTTATTCATAATACTTCCTAAGTCCCAAATCTGCCCAAGATTCTGATAACTGAATCCAGCATGCCACATAAACGTTAAATCACGCACGCAGTCGCTTTAGACGCGCACTTGCTCAAATCTTGCGCACCTGCAAAACACCCTAGACACCTCAACAAGCGGCGCATAGAGTACGAAAAACCTTCTAGTTCGACTGCTTCATTAGTTCCTTCATAACTACAGCAGTGCAGGTAGGTCAGACTATCATTAACGAAGTTCACACAACAGGACGTTCTTGATAACTCTTGAACATTTTCAAGATTTGATGCATCGCTGAAAATACATCCGAAAAGCTGTTATGACTTTAACAACATAATGCTTTTAAAAAAAGCATTCATAGAAAGCAATTTCGTGTATCTAGGGACTATCTAAATTAGCTAGCGACCTTTCAATCGTCTTATTGCTTGTCTTTCCGCAGTTAAAAAATCATTAGCTTGGGGCTTATAGTGACAGTTCTAAACCTGCCATTTTATTTCAAAACCTAATACGCAGCAATCATCACAATAATCATTACATTACATTACATGGTTATTGCTTTAGGTCCAGCGGACTCTTCCGAGCCAAATCAGGACCAGAGAAGTTAAAGAGGACTCACCGCTGATCCGCATAAAAGATCTGCCGAAACAACCCTAGTGGTAACACTGAAGGCAATCTACCCGCCGGTCACTTTAAAATAAAGACATACCACGCAGGGGACGCTGAGGCTATACTCTATTTTATCCAACCCCCGTTTACAAAAACAAAATAGAATACAAACATCATTATACAATATCAACAAAACACATACATATAAAATGCCTACATTGCCAAATAATAACATCATAGGAAGCCCCAGCGACCATTCGGCAGAAAGCGTCCAATATTCCCAAGCTGATCCAACAGACCTCACACACAAATAAGAAGTCTTGTCACGGAAGAGTTCTCAAGAAAAAAAAAGGTAGGTGACTGGTCTAGCAAAGAAGAAGATAGTATAGCAGATTGATAGAACAGAGCAGGAATGAGAAAGAACAAATGAGAAAGACAGCGACAGTGGGAATTTAAAGCACTAAATTTCCAGAAAGTGGGGATACTATTTATACTGAAACACCCGGCACCCCAACGGTAGAAAACCCCCTGTCAGGACCGAAATGGAAAATTCTAACTGTAGCGGTTGGTTGGAGCAACGAAAACTCTCTTTATCATTAGTTATTAATGTAATGACAAAGCGAATTTTAGGGAATCCCCGTTTTCGCCAAGAAGTAAACAAACCTAATTGGGGCTTTTTAATTTATCTTTATTGTCTTTACAAAATTATATTCTTAATATTTACTACTATATTAATTCTTAAATATCTGGTCTCTATTTGCCAGAATCAAACTCAGAATCGGAATCTTTATTTTCTTACCATAAAAGTACAAGGTAATTTTAATGTTTGTACTTTAAATTTTTGAAAAGTGGATGATAACGTTAATACAATTACCCATTTAGACCATCGTTATACCTCTGGACTTCCGCATCGCTAACCTGACGCTTGCTGAAAATATAAAAGATGAAATGATTTGATTTGCGATTCACCAAGTTTTATTCTGAAATAAAATCGTGTTATGTTGTGTTTTGTAGGAGCTGGGTGACATTTTGTCTAGAGACTCTATTATATAGACTTTGAGCTTGAAACTGCCTAAATTTATTTTCCATAATTCTTCCGTCTACGTCTGTAATACAAAAGAACTTGTTATATTGCTGGTAAATTCTGACTAGGAAGAACTTGCGCAGTCGGTGCTAGCCGCCCGAATAAGATTCTTCTCGCGACTCATCGTCAGAAAAAAAAACACCAAATTGTCGTAGTTTTTGTGTATGTATACAAGCTTTTTATTTGCACCAGAACTGTCAACAGGCCACGCAAACAAGCTATATTTCCTAGGTTGGTTTGCACCCATTCAGTGTATACGGTCAGATCCTCTTGGCATATTCCCTTGTCGTCCCAAAGTGTTAGATCTCTGTCCCTCGGTATGGGAATGCACCTCAGCTAAGGGAATCAACTAAACGCAAGTGTTTATCGACATCTTCTTGCATAAGCAGTCGTGCGCACAAAAGTCAAAGCAGTAAAAGCGTTCCACTGTTTGCATTGCTCAGATGGCGAAAAGTCAAACGAAAGCACGTGTCTAGTTCTTTGGTGGCTCTAGGGTTAAGCAAGCTTGCCTTAAGGGATACATACAGCTCACTCAAGAGGCGCAGATCATAGGCGCCCGTAAGCGTCTCTGGATAGAGCGCGTCTCGCTCTCCGTACTGTACCCTAAATAAAGCGATGCTCTAGGCTTCGGCATCTCTCACATCTGGGTACAAGCGCCTATGGTATGTATGCATGGGTATAATTTATGGCTGCTATATGCTCTATGGCGGCAGGGATAGCTCAGTGGTCAGAGCGCACGACTTGTGTAAGTGCGTCTTGGGCGACGTGGGTTCGAATCCTGACTTCAGCAAACTATTTTGTGATTGCTGGATATTACGGGCCAGCGCCTTGAGAAACTCTCTGAGCTTGTAAGTGCGCTATATAAGAGAACTCTTTTTTTTCTTTGCTAGTATTTAAGAGTGTGAAGGTTAAAGATAATAAAACGCATATTAAAACATAAGTGTATTATCTGTTTCACTTTTTGCTTGAATACGTTCTTAAATATACGGTTTAATATTTAATCTAACTTGAAGGTAAGATTAAGCACAATATACACGAAGCACAACTCTGATGCATCGTCAAAGTAGCGCGCACGTTACTGCCTAAGTCACATTCTGCGCATACCGACCCTGAGAGCCAAGTGGCATCTGAGCTCTCCTGACATTAAAGGAAAGAAAAACATCGATGAATCGAAAAGTCCGGTATGCGGGCACGGAAAAATGTCAGCCCATATTTCAGCAATATCATCGTTAGAACGTAACAGGAGTGATGGTTATCATCGGGTCGGTAACAAAAAGGTGCCAAAGATCAGTATATAGGTGAAAACAACGTCGTATTCATTCCAGCAATATCAAACATAAATGTCACTGTGAACAAGGATGATACAAGTTTTGAGATCGACCGTCATTCCAGCGGTGGGCGAAGTACCATTGACATAAGTTAATACCTTAGAATTATGTTGCAATTCTCATTGACTGACTGCATGTGGACCTGTAATTATACAGTGCTACCAACGTAAAGGATACAACAAGAATCAGTGCAAAGCAAAAACGTCAAATCACAATATTTGTCCTGAACATAATGTGTTGCTAACTTTCGGTCAATACTATTCTATTAGAAGACAGTTCCTACGCAGGATAGATGTCACAGTAGATTAGAATACATTATGCCTCATCAAGGTTTGAGGGTTTGGTTTAACTTCAGCCTCGCTGAGTGATCAGGTGTATCGATCCCTGCCCCGACCTAATCCCCATAATAATAATAATAATAATAATAATAATAATAATAATAATAATAATAATAATAATAATAATAATAATAATAATAATAATAACAATAATAATAATAATACATCACGGCAAGTGAAATCTTATGTAACAGTCCCCAATCTAATAAAATAAATACATTTAAAAGGTCCCATTCTATCCTATCCCGCAATTCGACATTCGTTGTGGCACCACAGGTGATCGTTTAACCAGCGAACTCCCATCTTTTTCAGTCCTCCTCAACCCTCATGGCTTCGCTCAGTTTCAAGCCAGTCCATTCTCGAATGTTGTCCTCCCACCTGGCATGGAGATATTCAGGCGTTTTACAAATCATTCATCCATTCCAACTAATTTAAAGACGATGACGAAGATTATGGTGTGGGTGTGCGTGCTCATGTGTGAGTTATAGATTTCAAAGTTAATGTTTGAAGTTCTTTATTATGTTCATTTGTTAAAGGACATACTCCAAGATTACACTTTATAATTAGTCTAAAATCTGTATCCCTAATTTAATCTCTTTTTTTTTAGTTTTCAAAGTTAGTTCACAATTTCAGTGATACTAACATTCAAAACTTTAAAAAGGAAAAACAATTTAAAATTCAAATTATTCGTGATTGTGACACAAAATGGTACACCAAATATATGCAGGATATATACATCATTATTGTTTTTCAATGACAGGTCCTTACTTCTCAGAAGTCAAAAGGATGCTGCGAATAGGTGGTCGTGACATTCTTTCACGCCAGCGCCTGAAAGCGCTCTTCTCTAAAGAGACTAATTCCGCTATACAAATATAAATATCGACGTCATCAGTGTCCATCCAAACTCGACATATATATGAACATGATACTACATTTATACATTATATGAAGTGTACATCAACATATGAAGTGTATACATTTCACAATGACACATACTATTACTAGCATCACTGTTAATATGTCATCGTGATTACCTCCAAACATCCGTTGAACCCGTTTACGATGACTCACTATCTATTCTAATTAACTTTTTTTTTTGCTCGTTTCTCACATATCTCTTTAAAATGGAAATAATGTTCACGTAATAATCTGAGGTATGGAATACCCAAACATTCAAAACCCAACACCTGAGAACAACAATACATGTCAGAAACTGGTAAACAGAAAATGGACACCTTAGTTGTGGGTTAAACACAGCATGACAATAACAGCCAACAACAGCAAACAAAGTCATGAAGTTTTGAAAATACGTAAGCTCTAGTGAATATCTGGTTGCAGTCAATCGATAATTTCAAAATGAAATTGTATTTTGTTTTCCCTTCTGTCTTCTAACAGTATTTCCCTGCTTTACACTACATACTTCAGTCCGGAGAAGGGATAGGGAGGCTGAGGAGGGGGAGGAGGAAATGTGGGACAGGGGAAAAGGCGAAGGAGGGAGAAAGGGGAAATGGAAATGAATGTTAAACAAAATAAATCAAGAGTTTTGCCTTTTCTAAAATAACCCCTTGTGGTTCGCGGTATTTACAATTTACCTTGTCCTCAGCTCTGTCCACAACCCGTACATAAAACTCCGGAGAACTCAAAAGTCTGATGAAATATATATATTATATAATTTTGTTGGTTTGTTTTATTTTACTTTTATAATTTTTTTTAAATAGCAACCGGAATGAACACACACCTCTCCCCACGGCCACAACTAAAAAAGCAAGAATGTAAGCTAACGCGTGAATTACGTAACGTTTGGCGATTACACATTAGTCAATACAACACATTCCATTGCCAAAATTAGTTGCGTTAAAAACGGTTACGACCAACAAAGAACGAAGAAGGAGTAACGGTAGAATAAATTCACTTTAGAAACGAACGAAGATGTCCCTTTAGAGAAATTATTTTGACCATAATATAGCCAGTACATAACCGTATTATCGAATGAAACAGCGCGTACACACACACATACACACACACACAAACACGTGTGCCATCATACATATTATAAACAAACAGAGAAACATTCGCACATTCAAATTGAGCATAACATTTCTTCACTTATTCATGCTTGTTAAAACAATAATTAAACTACTAAGTACAGAAAGAAAGAAAAAAAGTAACAAAAATAGACCTATAAATTGACATTTAAAAAAAATGCCCTAATCTCTTACACATATCAAACAAAATCTAAAACAAAAGTTTGTCCTTAAAATGTAAGCAACAACAGAACAGTTTACAATGTATGCCACCATACAAACATGCACTTGTGTAAACTATGGTCTGAGTTTCTGTCGAGTGTGTCATTGATAAATACGTGATACAATGCTCCATAGATTGTTGTTGGGTGTAATTATACACTAGATGATCCTTTCTAAATACTCTCTAGCAAATACACACATACAATTGTACAAGTATTTATTATACACAGAACGTGCGTTGTAAACACGAAATTTCTACTGAGGGTCAACGTATTGTACACATATGACAGCACACACAATTACCACATAGATGTAGTCAGAAATTGTGTTATAACACCATGGACCAACAGTGTAAACATTAATCCAATAATTATTGACAATTGTGGAGTCATAATTATGCTCCTGACATGTCCACACAACACAAATCAAACTGCCATCTCTGAAACCGATATTTCAAGTTTGGTGGCTTGTAATATATACGGTTAAAGCATTTCACTTCACACGAATGTCCAAAACATGTCAAAACTGAAGCCAGTTTTAACATCTTCAAGCCTGCAAGGTGTATAGTGCCGTGATAAGCCGAATCACCATTGTCTACGATAACTTCACTATGGTTTCCAAGCTACACGTTCAATGCTTGTAGAAATGTAACACATCGCTGGTCAAAACAGTTTGACAGTCTGAAGTCTTGTCATTGCTTTGAAGTCAAAATCAACTAATGATAGGGGAGCTTGTTCGTTTGCAATCCAAACCACAATTAGCATCTTTAACTTCAAAGTTGCACCCATTTATCTCTGGCAAAGTTGTACATGTTAACAGTCTAGTGCTTTGTATCCAGCTTCATTGTGTACCCCCCATTTTGGGGTGTGGATGATACAAAAACGTATGCACGTCAAAATAAACCCCAACATAATTTATTTTCAGATAAAACAACAACCACCCAATAACGTTACAAAAATATGTCCAACTTTAACATTCAATACCCCAAACGTTAACATTTGACCAATACTGCATTGTTGACATTAATCGCGCGTGCCTTTTTTAATTTTATAAATTGAATAAACCTTTTTTTCTGTAGCCTTTTGCATGATAACAAATAAATCGGAGACTCATTAGACAAATATCAACGTGATTAATTGATTGTTTTACACGCATCTCGCCAATGAACTCCAATGTGCTCGATGTGACACCAGCATTGACATTTGCTGCTCAGCACCTGCATATGGCAACCCGCAAGTGCTCTCCTGTGACTGCCCGGCAACTGGGCGTCTACCCTGTGAGTTGTTTCCACATATTGTGCGCCATATAATGATGAACGAAGCTAACCTGCAATAGCAGTAAGTACCTTGCAAAATGCTCACAATGATACTGGATGGTTGTGTTCTGTTCCACGACACACAACACTTGGACTAATTATGAAACCGTAACCATCCTCTCCCGAAGTAAACGGTTTAAGTGCTGACCCTGCCTGAACGACCTTAATGGTTATTTGGATAACCATTAGGAAAGTGTCACGGCGCTGCTTTGAGATGCTCCGTTAAAAATCTTACCAGAATGCACCTTAAATGCAACGTGAATAATTGATGAGAACGTTCGTACTAGCGGTGGGCCAATTGAAAACATCTGCTTCGGAAGTGCACTGGTGAGGATTGCTAATTTATTCATTCCTCCTTTTTCACCTCTTATTCCTCTTCCTCCTCCTCATGAGGAGAACGTTTAACTAGACCCACGCCATCAATACCAAAAACCGGAGTACACAACTGGGATGGGACGAATGGTTACCTTAGTTACGCTATTTTGTTTGGTTGGTGGTGGATTAGCTAACAAACGAATGGACTGGGAATATTGAGGTTTAACGTCTACACCCACCATTGGCGACATGGCAGACGGGGATAGGGACCTGAATCAACACTGGACCACCAAAGCAATCATACTGCTAAAATGGACAGTAAAATGGCCACATTTTATATCGCCCACCATGGGATTCGAACCTGGGTCATCGGTGTGCCAGGCAAACGCTCTACCTATTGAGCTACGGCGGTGGGCCGTAACGAATGGACTTTAAAAGCGTGGCTACAATATTCACAATTCACAAACTATAAATCAAGACTTGTTAAAATTAATACATTTCTAAACCTAGATTTACATTAAAAAAAATTGACTGTGTTCGTGTCTAACAGTATTTTAAAAAGAATTTTACATTATTTTTTTCTACCGTATATATGTTTAATAAAACTATTTTTATATAAAAATCCATATGCTATTCAACAACAGCTTCTACAAATAATTATATGGAGTTTCTATTTCAAGAAATTAAGCCACTACAACGACGAAAGGGAGACAACTCGTGTTTAAAAACTCGGTCAACTCACCATTGGCAGTTATTTCCCATGAGGGAAACAATAATAGCACACAATGACCTTAGTTTTAACGTTTTTGATCCTGTGTTTCCCCTAAAGGCGTATTTCCCTTGTGCTTTTATCGGATCTTTTGTTAGAATGAAGGTCAAGTGTGACCTGGTTAATGTCAAGGTCATACTGAAGTACTTTCCAGCTCTTCAGAAAACGCGTCACTTAAAAAAAAATTGTCAAATGTCAAGGTCGCACAGTCTGCAGGTATTACTGAAGTTCAAGCTCGCTGGCTAGTAAGTAACGTGTTGCACAGTTCCATTTCATTCACACTGAACCATTATTACAATGGTACAAATACTTAAGCTGCAGCGCTCCACAGCACAAAAAGGTAAATGCCGCTGAAATTATTTAACTTAGTGACGATGCACACCATCGTGCTCTCATTTTCAGACTACTGACTAGTTTACAACAGGGCTTATTTTAAAAAAAAAAACTTTAAAAAACACATTCATTTATGTATTGTGCAAACATCGACTGTAACCACAGATAAGATGTAAACTTTGGAGACCTTAGCTTCTTTCGCAAACATATCACTACAAAAATAATAGTGAAGTGTATGAACTCTTGCGCTGGCATCCAATGCAGGTACGTGCAAATATATTCTTGGCTCATCCCATAGGCTCCTCATATTCTGTCTCAGGTACGATTGGAATTGTATCAGTAGCATGCACTTGTGTTGGCCATATTACCAGCAGGTTATTATGTAGCAGGTGATTAAGTAATTATGGTATAAACAACAAGAATTGGAAGTGGGTTCTTTTCTTCACTGTCATTCAGAGCAGAGACTTGCAACAGGTAACAATTATACTGTGTGTCACATTATTTTTGCGAAGAACAAAAATGTAATCAGTGGCACAATGAAGATTGTGAATTTGAATCGTATTCAGTGTTATACTGGTATCCAGTGCAGGTTGCTTCTGATTAGTTTCATCGTAATAAGCACAGCATAACTATTTCGTGGACCAATAAAATCGTGATTATGCATCTGAAGGGTGGGTCCAATCGTGTAAGCCAACAGACAGCCGGCGCAGGTGGCTCCAAGTCGCGGTGTGTCCTCATTCAGGATTTTAGCAAGAACCGTCGCGTCCAAGTCAACGTCAGAAGACACAGCAGCACGACTGCCAACGGTTGCTGCAGCTGGTACTGTGATGTTGCCCTCGAGTCCATATCTGCAAAACATACAGCTGTTCATAATTAACTGATAAAACATTGGTTATGGTTGTGTTGACGTGGGTGACGATAAATACATGAACAATGCAGTGTTGTTAAATAGCTCGTAAATTTAATTTTTTTTAAATAAAATAAAATAAAATAAATAAATAAATAAATAAATAAATAAATAAATAAATAAATAAATAAATATAAGGAGAAGCAAGAGGAAAAGCTGATCCTTTCTCCATTGTATCTTCGCACCCTCGAGCTACCGCTGTTGGGTGATACTTGGAACGATTATTAACGTGGAGCTAGAAGAGGGAAAGGAGAACGATTGGAAAATTGGTTATTGTTGTTATTATTGTTAAGTAGAAGATGATATTTTTTTTAATTGTTGCAGTTTATTATCCCTTTCTATCGGGAAATTCTGGGTCGCCTCCCCTGGCGAAGGCGTATTCGCAGCCTGTGACGCGCCCAAGCCCAACTTATCTAACATTATTTGTGATTTTTGAAATTTTGCTGGGGGAGCAAACCGGAGTAGCCGGAGAAAACCCCCGAGACGTTGCCCGAGTCGAAAGTAAATAATATTCGGAGAAACATAACGCCCAGATGCTGGATCGAACCCACACCTGTCAGGCGCCATTGGTTTCTGGCTTGTGGACAAGGCAAGTTAGTCCCGCCTTAGCCCACTTGGCCACAACGCTCGCTCATGATAATGCTACCGAGGTCGACGATGCAGACAAAGAAAATGAAAATGAGGAATACGGTGAAGAAAAAGAGGGAGGATGTTGGATAGGTGTGTGTGTGTGTGTGTGTGTGTGTGAGATGTCGATGCTTGCATGGAAAGATCTCCCTCACTCTCTCTCTCTCACTCTCTTTCTCCTCTCTCACACACACACACATTCACACACCTACGATGGAAGAGCTCAGGCCAGTTCATTTTGAGACAGGCTTAGTCTGTGTGATGGCAATAGTGTATTTTAAGTAGGTCATAGGCTAATAGGCCATAATAATAGTTTATACGCACAGACACACACACACACGCACACCCACCACACACACAAGCACTCGCGCCCGCGTACACGAAGATCCTAAAGTGTTCAGGCCTGTCTAATTTGAAAAAGGCTTACCCCGCAGGCTTGCGTGACAGTACTTACGGACTTTGAAAAGAAAAAGAGTTGTACAACTTACTTTGTCCCAGTTATCAATCATTGTAGGCCTACTATTTGCTTAGCGCTGCTCACTTTGAGATAGGTCTTATTTAGTCTACGTGCTAAGAACTCAAGGTACTTTGTTTCAGATATCCATCACTGTATGGAATGTCTCGCAAGAAAAACCTACCCCGGTGAAAGCTGAAGACGAGTTAAAAAACAATTAGTCTCTTCACTACGGGGAAAGCGTAGCCTGAAAAGATACTGGAATCTCAAGACCTTTTTTTTTTCTCCCACAGCGTGCAATCACTGTAGCGGACGAGTGTGTAATCAAGGCTCGTGCTAGGATTTTTCAGCACCGGTCCCATACTTGTCCCCCTCTTGCATGGTAAATACGGGCTCAGATCATAACCGGTCCAATGGTAAAAACTCCCGGTACAGGGGGTCAATGTTATATTTTACATATTAGCCATACATTTGGTAATAATGTAAGTAGGTCCTTTTGCAAAGGATACAGCTGTGCGCTGTTCAAGCAAGCATTGGTTTAGATTAAGCTTACTTGCTACAGAGTATTAGAGACTAGTAGGATAACTATTCCGATAGAGGTTCCAGATCTATAACGATTGTGAGTAAAGAAAAGCAGACTTTATCGTCGCTTGAGAAAATCGAATTCAAGACCTTTGCCGCATTAATTAACAACGTGTTTTAAGTAATGCGGCAAAGGTCTTGAAAGTGTTAATTAATGCGGCAAAGGTCTTGAATCCGATTCTCTCAAACAACGATAAATTCAGATTTTCTTTGTTAAAAAAATAATAATAATAAAATAAAATAAAAAAGTTAGTCGACTAATTCCCTTAAAAATTCATTGGAAGGAGTTACTCCTCCATTCTTTGGGGTGTCGTAATCAACAGCGAATTAAAGACTCCGGTCATTTCTGCTCTTTTGTTAATGTGCGTAAGTTTACTGATGACAACAGCCTATACACCCAGTTCCAGTCTGCCCGCATGCATTTCATCGCACGGACTTTGAAGATCCGGACGCTCATGTCCTAGACGGGCGAGTGTCAGCTACATCCAGACATCCAGCAAGCAACTAGGTCCCAACATAATGCTCCATCTCCGGTCCACCAGGGTTGTGCTCAGTAACGTCAGACCGTGCGCCCAAAGACTGCAGGTGGGCGCCTCGGGCGGCTTGAGTTAGATCCTGTATCGTCCAGCGCCTTGAGCAGAGTTAGAAAAGCGCTATATAAGAACGATCATGAACGATTCTGCAAAGCGAATGATCGTCTACTGTTGCCACTCTATCAGATGCTGTTCCTCCTTTTTCTTGCTTCTTGCCCGGAAGCGTCTATCGTTTGGCCAACATATTTATTTGCCTTTGGAGCCGACTACCACCAGTAAAAGGATTTTTCATTGTCAAGTTTTGTCATTGTATAAGAAATACGTTTACTAGATCTGAAAGGTTTTTCATGCGGCAAAGTAGCGTATACGATCCTTCATACTGCATATGTATCATGGAGAGAGTTTGCTTTCATATCACATATCTGGCGCAAATCTTAATTTCTTTTTTTTTCTCCCTTCTTCTTCCAGTTTCCTTGACAAGCCATTCATCGTAAACTTTACCCCTCTTTCTGTATTTCCCTCCGAGTTAGTGTGGGGTTAGGGTCATTGGAAGGAGGGTAGTGGAAGGAGCCAGGCTGTGTGTGTTTGTGTGTGTAACAGTGAACTTGTAAAAGCGACCAAATGGGTTTCAGAACTGTCTTTTTGAGTACAAAGTGGGTTTATTTGCTTGGAACCCATTTTGTTTCATGACCCCATTTTGTTCTAAGTGCGCGGGAGTGCTCTTTTAGTGCTTGGGAGTGCAGTTGTAGTGCATGAGAGTGTTTTAAGTACACAGGAGTGCACTATCCGGGACGGAGAAAATACAGTCCATTTTCGGAGAAATTTGGAAGAAAGTTCGACCTATTTCGTCGCCTATAGGAGACGAACTAGGTCAACTTTGTAGACGGAAAGAGACAATTTTGACTTAGATTCTTACATTTCTAGAAGAAATTTGCGTTCTTTCCGTCAAAAAAGTGCTTTCCGATTCCTACATTCTTAAAGAAACCCATTTTGTATCGAATACAAGTATGTGTGTGTATGTGTGTATGTGACTGTGTGGGTGTGTGTGTGTCTGTGTGTGCGTGTTGGTTTGTAACTTACTGGCATCTTTTTTTTTTTATCAAAGTGTTCGATTACACACCCCTCGTCTTGTCCAGCGCAACAACAAAAACAACAACAAAAATAAATAAATGAATACATGCAATTTAAAAAAAATAAAATAAAATAAAACCCGTTATAATGGAAACGTTTAGCTTTTGCACAACATGACGCCCTTTTTTTCTGGAGCTAGCTAGCAACAGCCATGTTTCATCTCTACTTTGTCTGCCCTGTACTTATGCAGACGGTCACTGCACTTACGGAGTAGGCGCCACATTCAATTCACTTCTCACCAGTACAACTTCATTGTTATTTTATGTGTTTTATTCGTTCTTATTCAACTCAAGGGTTGTTCAAGGCGCTGACCGATGCAGGATCTAGCTCAACTGAGTACAAATCCTGGGTGATCTGAAATTAGAGGGGGGTGTCGAGCGTGGGAACGGGAGTAAACTGAAAGGATCAGGAGGGGTACGGTGGGATGGGGGAAGCCAAAGGACCTAGTACCATGCTGGAAGTATTTACCTACCTGGCCCTACACCCGTTAGGATCGTTCAACTATCACTTCTAAGGTCTCCTTGGATTTTGACCTGGGACCCTAGATACAGTACAATTCCTAACCCACGCGGGGCGAAATTCGGCTTGTCTCCCTTTCTCGCTCATCCTGGGCGGCCGGGGACGAAGGAGAATTTGTGGGACTTGGTTGCTTGCTGGGTGTATTCCTGTTGCCGACACCCATCTAGGGTCTAGGACAAGAGAGTCAGGATCTTGAAAGTATGTGCGATGGAATGCGTGCGTGAGTGTGTCACGCTACGCAGTTTGCAGTCGCGCGCCTATGTATATAGTTTAATCATCAGCCTGTACATAGAGGTTAAAAGTTACGGTAGTCAAGGGGAGAGAATCAGAATAAATTAATTTGGTTTATAATTAATAAAAGTAGCGAATGATTTGCGCCCGTGCGGAACGCACTATGTTAGAAAACAGCATAGTTGGCTATTTTGTTATTGAGGAGATTAATTGCTGCCATGCGATATTCTATGTGTGAAATGCGTGCTCTAATCGCGAACGGTGTAGGGAATGAATTATAGTTAGAACGAGTATGTTCTAGAAGATTCTTAGCTAATCGTATAAAACCCCATGCACTGTATATTTTGATAGGAGCAGTAACAGTTGCATATCGCTTTTGTAGCCAGAATCAACAGATCCAAGTTGGGTCAAGGTGCCAGTTAGTGACTTTGTCTGTGGGTCGTACAGATCAGACCGTCAACGAAAAAGAGCCTATTATCGGAAGAGGAGGATTGTTTTGGGAACACTTTGGAAGTGTTTGTTTAACTAAAACTGTTCTAAGCTGTTTAGAATACCTACTGTGTATTCTCGGTGAAATCTGAGTTATCTACGTATAACGTCGGGTGACCTGTGACTCCGTCTAGGACCTCTTCTGCCTGTATTATCACCTTGCCTAACCTTCTGCCTGTGTGTTTGTCCAGTCATTGTGTGTCTTTGTCAACAGGCCGGAGGATCCACTGGTAGCCGTAAGTTATTTACCTCAATTTCTCAGTTGGCCATAGCGTTCGGGGGTTTGGGTTATGCATGCAGTGTGAATGGATAGTTAATTATGTTTTCTTAATTCTATTTTATGTTTCATTATTATTTACTGCATAAATACCTAGAGAGAGAGAGAATTTTCTAAATTGAATTATAAATTAAATAATTATAAATTGATATAAAAGAATTCGCTGTTATGTAGCGAAGAGATGACAGAAAGGAGGTGATTGTGAAGGTATATGCGCGATGACAGGGAGGATGAGTAAGGATGTTGAAAGGGAGACAACCATTCCGATAGCGGGATGCTTGTGCAGCATATTGTAATATAATTATTAATGGTTGCGTATTTTTGTATGTATTGTTGTAGATGTACCAAAAACCAAAACCTTAGAGCAGATCATTGATGGTGTGCTGAAACCTTGCTGGTGTGAAGCGGGTGTGCCTCGGCCTATTACGCCGGTGTTTCCGTGGGTCAACCTCGGTTGCGAAGGTTGTGGTATTCGCCCAGGGAATCTTATTTCGCTTATAAAGCACACGCACACACACTCCACCATACACAACAAATAACTATAACCATTGATAAACAATGGTGAGGAACGATAATCGTTTTACATGTGATAAATTATAAATTACAGCACGTTGAGATATATTTAATCTGAATTGATTGATAAACGTTGTTGAGTAATATTACCTACTAGATTAAGTAACCCTGTGATTGTATAGTTTTGTCTGGGGGAATTATTTCGCCAGATATTAATTAATTAATAATTTAGATTAATTTCTTACAAATTCTATTTTGCATAAAGGATAAATTTTCTTATTCATTTTATATAATATAAAAGACTTGTTGTATCTATTTGAAGTTTAAGTGGAACAAAGTTTGAATATTTATAAAGATTTAAAGCAGTTGCTTACGGTATATTTGCTTTGTTGTCAGTAAGCTGTTTCAGCCAT